>OX596282.1:17815000-18100000 GCA_951394225.1 Harpalus rufipes | reverse complement strand
CTTTACTGGAAGCACAAAATAATTGTTCTTCGAAAAATACCTTTAAATGTTATTTTTTCGAGATTTGTTATAAAAATTAAAGTTTTTTAAATATTCTATAGGTGTGTGTTAGTACTTTTTGTATATATTTTATGGATAAATTTCTAAAATTATCTATAATTTTAATCCCGGAGCCTTCGTTTTAAACACAACTCCATGGTTACACAGTTCAGATCTCAAATGTATGTAACTGACATATATATGTCACTGTCAACAAACTAATCATTTCAAATAATATAAGTAACGAAGGGCTGAATACGATGATCGACTGATAGTAGAATGAAAATTGGGAAATAATTGGACACGCAGTCTGAGTAAAATTAATTTATTTCCTGTCCTACGTTTCGACTTTGACTAGCCCTGATGAAGACTTTAGTCAAAGTCGAAACGTATGCCAGGAAATAAATTAATTTTACACAGACTGCGTGTCCAATTATTTTCCAATTTTCAATATAAGTAACGTTTTAAAAAAAAATAGTAAATGGAACAATAATTATATGGAAAGGAACTTAATACAGTTGCCAGCAGAAGTAAATATATAGGAATATAGGTAAGATAATAAAAATATATAATATATCATCATGGCATATTACCCATTGCTGGGTGAGCCAATCTGATTTGTACACAGATGTCGGTAATAATGATGACATATTTGTACCGTTTGGGCGTTTACTAGGCGTCACATCACGCGAATCTGGGGAACCGAGGTCGATCCCAACCGACGCCAAATATTTTAGAATTTTAAATGGCACAAAATTGACCCCTGTGGTGCACCCTCCACGCCAGCAATAAATATAGCTAAGTATATAAATAAATAAAATAAATATATCACCACGGCATATTGCCCATTGCTGGGTCTGCCAATCTGCTTTGTATACAGATTTCGGTAATGATGATGACATATTTGTACCGTACCGGCGTTTACCAGGTGTCACCTCACTAGCACTTATTCCTGGCGTGGCAAGTGCACCACAGGAGTCATTTTTGTGCTATTTAAAATTCGAAATATTTGGTGTCGGTCGGGATCGAACCCGGTATCTAAATTTAATTTAATTTTAAGTATTTACATGAATAAAAATTAAATTAAACGGGAGGTATTGTGTTGGCCACATCAGAGTTTTTTCAATTTGTACGAAAATACCTACGAAGCCCTAGTGTGTGATTACAATAATGACGTGTGAAGTAGAAATGGACATTACATTGTAAATTGTAGATTCAATTCTGTTAATTTGTTGTCATAATAAAATTATAGTTTCAATAACTGTTCGTTTGTTATTACAAAGTAGTCAGACCTGATAATGCAATGTTTATATATAAATTTGTTTGTTTAGTCGTAGAAAAAGTAGACTGTCTCATTTTCAATGTTTTTTTTTAAGGAATTTCGGGTTTATATAATTTACCTAAGCCGAAAAAAGTTAATTAAGCATAATTTTAAGACCATAATTATTAGATGTAAAATTAAAATAAACAAATGATGATCTGTAATATATATTATTTTCTATTTGTTTCTCAATAATTTTCAATTTTTTCACCCAAGAAAAAAAAAATGTTTTATTCATGTTTAAAACAAAAGAATGTAGACTTGTTAAATATTTTTGAAAACTTATAAAATAAGCAAAAGTATAAGACTACTTTCAATATACTCGTATGTTTCCATTTAAAAAAATATAACTTTGTATTGTATCTCAATAATTATTAACTTTTTAAAAAAATTAATTGCGGTATTTTATTCTACGCAAAAAAACGGTACAAAATTTGTTTTTCTATCAATCATAAGATATTTTCGAAATTAGCGAAAAACGAATTTTTGCCTGTAGCTCAAAAGCAAAAAAATCTGTTGTGGCCAGCACAATACCTCTCGCCACTTCCTTTTTTGGTTACATAAGTATAGGGCGCGAACGGTAATGTTACATTTTTGGGCTTGACAAGCAAATGTGTGGGCCCGTTTCAGAATGATAATTAGTAATTATGTACATAGATGTCAAATGTTAGAATTTTTCATTAAAAATTTCAAGATTTTCTAAATTTACGTAGTTAATTTATCACCAAGAGTTTAAAGTTTACTTGTATGCCTTAGATATTTAACATTTAATTCTGCTCCACATGGAATTGGAAAATCACTAAATTTAGAATGAGAAATTATGATATTTGACATCTATATACATAATTACTAGCTATCATTCTGACATGGGCCCCCATATCTGCTTGTCAAGGCCAACAAAATCATATGACTGCTCGCTCCCTATTGTATTTAACATTTCTTGTATACCTACACTCTACACCAAAGATTCTACTTACGCATATATCTATTCCATATATATTTAGATTGTTTAATTTTAAATTCATTTTTGATGAAGAAATTTTGTCCTCTTCTAATTTTTCGAAATGTTTCCAATTCTATTAATACATTAAGAAATAATATAATGTATGTACTTCCCAGAAAAAGTCTTCAGTAATGTCTTCGGATTTCTGACACTGACATTATCTGTCAGTTACAAACAAATTAAATTTTCAACTATTTTCCATGGCCATTCTTTCGGCTGTAAAATTTATTATAACAGATTATTTTACATACTATATTTCTTCTATCTCTAAATCTATAGAATATGTTGTAAAATATTTAAATGTATCAGAAAGAGAATTTATTTTTCTTTAATATTATCAAGAAAAAATTTCAAAAAATATTATTTAAAAGATTTTTTTTCAAGAATCTTCTACTTCCGGTTGTCCAATTGTTACCAAAACCTTTTCAGATCTTCCCATGAATGTCCGATTGGGAAATACGTAGTTAAAAAAATTTAAAGTCTTATAGTTTTTGAGTAACCGTCCTTCCAACATCCCACACACACACACACATACACACACACATCCACACACACACACACACACACACACACAGACATCATCGTAAAAATGATAAAATCGGATTGTAGGGACCTTAAAACGTGCTTATTCAATAAAATCTGGATATGCGATTTTTAGCATGAATGCAATACCTCTCTTAGCGAGAGGTAAAAAGATCGAAAATTCCTGTGACGAATAATATTTTTTTCTCGAAATGTTGATGTGCAAACAGTTTTGCTCTATTGTTAATTTTACCCGAGATACCTTAAAAATCATCTAAAATGAGACACCTGTACAACTCGAGTGGCAGTATCAGATTGTAATCTCTAATTTTAAAAGTACTGTGACGCCGGTCCCTGCTCGGGCGCCATTTGTGACGCCGGTCCACTGGGTTGAGGTGCTATCTTGTCCTCTCTGCTAGCAAGGTTCGGGTTGTTCTGGCGCCTTCGGCGGCGGGTGCTGAAAGTGAGGAAGGATTGCTGGATAGCTATCTGCGGAGGTGGTTTAGGGTTTGTCTCAGAAAAAAGCACGTAGTTAACTTAACCAACTAGTTTATTATTCCCAACGTATGTAAAATTAGAATGTAACAAATAAACAAATAAAGAATGAAAACCCTTTGTGTAAACTGTGACGGACTGAGTTTAATCTTCTAGGGGAACTGTGCTCCCGCGAAACGGCAATAGCACAGTCTCTAACGGCGGTAAGTAAAAATGCATTTAACTAATAAAAGATAAAGTACAAAATGGACTCCTCTAGATAAGGTATCGGAGATACGGACGGCGGTTTATCTCTGCGAGTGGTGAATTTCAATCACCCAAACTCGACTTAAAAATTCGGCGGTACAACTCCACGACTCAAACGTTCCTCTCAGAGCTCGACCAAGTCGCTCGGAGCTACAGCTCTAGTCCGGAACCCAGTTGCTGGGTTGAAGTCGGACGAACTGAATAACTCCTTTCTCTGGACGGTGCGCGGTTTTTTATACCCGAGATTTGGTACATCAGGAAAAATCTCGCGTATTATTAAGAGGGGATAAACTTTACTTTAACATATGACTGACTGATGACGCTGCGAACGCTCCTCCAACAAAAACTAATTTAATAGAAATTGTAATAATTTCAGGCAGTCACAGTTTGTCGTAAAACATAATAAAAACATTGTTACAAATATTATAAAATAATATTTTACAATAATAAGAATTGAGCAGGCCACTCAATTCACTGCGTTAAACATAACCTCGAAAACAATGACAGTTCTAGCGATCAAATAAATGTGTAACAAATCCTATCTACAACCAATGAACAGCATAACAATAATATGCAACAATGTACACGCTTCGTATCATGGTTTTATATTACACAGGTAAGTCAAACATACACTTATTTGCAAATCTCTGACTTGTTATAATTCCAGCACGCTGCAATTTATTTTACGATATTACATCGTTGAGGTTACCTGATTGTTTCTCGACAACGATGCTGAGACGAGGTATTTATCGTCACAGTACATATATCGCGAAAAAATTATATTTAAGTATTTTTTTCATACGTGAAATATTTAGGATTTCTAAGTAAAGTTCAATTCCCTGTGTGTCGATTGACTTGAGAATCTATTGGTTTTTTCATGATTACCAATTTTTTAAATTTTAACTTTAGAATTTAAATTAGACAGCATACATTTTTATTTTATAAATAACGAAACGTATGTAGACAATAATCAATATATTAAATCCAATAAAAGATTATAAAACTTTGATTATAAACCGATATAGATAAAAAATATCAAAAGCAGTAAAATAAATCACAATACCTCCCGCCATTTAATTTTTGTTAACTTAAATACATCCCTTGGCCGTGTGCCCGAGTGTCTGGTCGCAACTCTGGGGACTCGGGTTCGATCACGGCCGACGCCAAAAATTACTTCGAATTTAAATGACTCAAAATTGACCCCTGTGGTGCATTGAGGTGATGCCTGGTAAGCGGCCGCACGGTTCAAATATATCATCATTACCGATATCTGTGTACAGATTGGCACACCCAGAAATGGGAAATATCCCGTGATGATATATTTATATATTTATTTTAGTTACCTACATATTTACTTATGCTGGCCACTGCATTAAATTCCTTTCCATGATATAGTAGTGTAACTATTGTTACAAATTATTATGTATTATACTTATTACTTATTTTCTTCTCTAGAATCTTACCAAAATTGTATTTTGTGATAGAGACGTTAATTTCTTTTCAATTAACATATGAAAATTAATTTATTATTTAGATATTTTATGAATTCACATTTTTAACATATTTTTTTAAAATACTATACTACCATTATTAATTTGAAATGATTAATTTATTGACAATGACATTTATCTGTCACTTACATATATCTGAGATCTGAATTGTGTAACTAACGGGATATGTTTATATAAACTCCGGGATTTATAAAATAAATTATTTTATAAATTTATTCTTAAAATTTGTAGAAAAAGTATTAATGCATATCTGTGGAAAATTTGATAATCTTTAATTTTTATAATAACATAAATTGCGAAATAATGTAATTTAATTGTATTTTTCGAAAAAAAAAACTGTTTTAGCAGTATAGTACCATTTTCGATTATCTGATTTATACCGAAATCTAATGGCATCTTTCCATAATAAAGTAGAATAAGAATACATGGTTTCAAAATTTTCAGAATGATAGTATTTGAATTAGAGCGTAAAGAGACATACATACATACATACATACATACGAGTACATACATACATACATACATACATATATACATACACACATACACACACAGACATTATCGTGAAAATGATTTGCTAAAATCTCGATATGCTATTTTTAGCACGATCCCTACACCTCCCTTTACCAAGGATAGCGGGAGGTAAAAATGGGTAGCGAATTTTATACATACAGCACGACCTTACAATTTTGTGACCGCAACCTCAGGAGAGTTAAAATGTTGTGTTGCTAGCTAATCTCGCACACAATTGCAAACAAAGAGAATTTTGTGGTGCATAATTTTAATTATTAACACATACATAAAATAGATGATAATACGAGTTAGTTTTAAAGTACCTACGTAGGTAATTACTAACAGTATCTATCTAAATTTAAATTAGAAAAATAAATAGATTTCTCTAAAATATACATTTGAAAATAACAAAATAGTACTGTATCTTTTACAGACTACATTTTCCATTTGGTATTGGGTAATTGGCAGTGGTAATTGCGCACCCCCAGGGAAATATAATAAATTCGAAAATTCCACAGCTATATTTAGCCCCAAATCGAGCTAATCATATCGCAGTAACACACTCACTTTCAAATATCATACTCGTATGCATTATGTATATCAATTTACATTGTAAACAAATTTAATATAATACAGTGATAAAATTAAAAATATATAGATATTTAAAATGGAAATATTTTGTTAATAGTTTTATAACCACCGCACTTAGGTAGTTATATCGTGAAACCATTTTACCCAGAATTAATTGAAATTTTAAGTACATCTCAACTGAAGTAATCTAACTGCTCTGCAAGTTTTATAACAATTGACCACGCGGTACCTGAGATATTTTGAATTAAATTTGGCTTTTTAAACACGTGAAGAATAGGAAATGGCAAAATAAGCACAACATTTTAAATTATAACTTTTATATCCATACCGACATTTAACCAAAAAACTAGTATGTTATAGAAAACTAATTAACATTTTATGTAAAAAATTGAAAATAAATAGGTAGAATTATACTTGACAACCATGTACAAGCGTTCCAGATGGAGTATCAGTTAAGTTAACAACGCCCGCTTGGTATTAGCGAATAAGAGGTGATCTTTGCTTGAAGGAATTTCAGACATGCATTCGAAGGAAATATTTTTTAAATTGGTATTTTACGTGAAAAGCATGAAAACTTTAAACAGTATAATACTACTTTTGTAATTTTAAGAAAGAAATATATTAATTTGTTTTGCAGTTTCCATTTGTAGTTTAGAATAAGTATTATATCTCAAAATATCATTACTTTTATACCCGAATGTACCAATAAATGTCTAGGTGCGACGTTGCCACAGTTATTCTTCAACATTCATACTGTAGTGTGAGTATATTGAAATACGACACTTGTGTATATGTTAATGCGAGTGGTACAGTTAAAAAAAAAACTTTTCTACGGAAAAATAAAGAAAATTCATCTGTTACAGTGTTTGACATTATCTTTTAACCATTTTAATACAATCTGTGTATATAATATAATGTTAAAAAATATAAGTTATTGCAAATATAAACTGCATTAACTTAATTTTTATTTTGAACATAGAACAAGTTTTTGAATAGGTACACTCGAGTGATAACATTGTAGAAGTCCGCCGTGTATAATGAGCTCCGAAAAGATTGTGTAATTTCATAAATTAATGGAAAAATATGATCAACATTTAGTTATAAGAAAAATACGTAAATATTAAAAACGAAGTTATTAATCTCTGGTCAAAAAATTCGATGTTGTTTTTAATGAATTAGCACGTTTTAGGATTCCTATAATACCTATATATACCGGGTGTTTACTTTTCTCCGGACCATAGGAAATACAATGGTAAAATTTTCATATGACTATAAATTTTGCCTTATTTATTTTAGAACTAAAGTGAAAATGCAAAAACATGTTCACAATTAAAAACTGCATCTAAACATATTACACCATGCAAACAGTTAAATTAGATAAATGTTCAAATATTACTTATAGGCAGATGCCAGTGTCAAGTACAATTTATGTAATGTTCGTCAAATAATGAGGTTTTCTATCATTGCAACTTCAATAATTATAAGGTAGCAGAATGTTATTAAAAAGAAAATTATTAATGGCCATTTGCACCGCTTATAGTTAAATTTTAATTGTTGATTAAATTGATATCGTATCGAAACGAAATGTCAAACGGGTTATAAAAAATATAACTGTACAAAGTACAAATATTGCGATAATCGGTGAAACTGTTCTAATAATAATGTTTAAATAAAATATTTAAATGAAATTACACTTGACAATTTTCACTAGATTCAGAAGCTGAACAAGCTCGCGGTTTTCTCGATAAGCTTCATATCTTTGTGGGATGTTTATCATCCGTCCGCTCAACCTTCTCGGTGCCTCCTAGAGGCTTCAGTGCAGCACACAGATGAGCTCCAATAAGAGCGAAACGCGTCTGTGGTTCTGGTTGAGTGGGCCAGTCTCTGATAAATGACCAAGAGGTTGATTCAGAGACTGAAATCTGGTAAAAGTTCCCAAGTGTAATTTCATTTAAATATTTTATTTAAATATTATTGTCAAATGGGTTGTTTAATATTACTGTCAAAATTTCGATATGCACTTTTTTGTTAACATGTAGTTGAGGCGGTTGAGGCTTAACTATAAAGGCAAAAAAATGCATATTGAAATTTTGACATTAATATTTAACAACTCAATTGACATTCGATAAGATATTATCAATTTAATAAACAGTTAAAATTTAACTATAAGCGGTGCAACTGGCCATTAATAATTTTCTTTTTATTAAAATTCTTAATTTAAAATGTTACCTTATAATTATTGAATTTTCATTGGTAGAATATCCCATTATTTCACATACATTGCTTAAATTGTACTTGACAATGAAACATAATTTCTTTATAATTTTTTATTTCTAAATACAATAAATACGAAGAAAAAAATATAATCAAAACGTACAAACAAAAGTGTTAAAAGTGATATTTTATTTTGTAAGATGGAAGGTTGGAACATGACGAGGTAACAAACATTAGAAGTTATTAAATCATGTGATTTCATCTGTGGACTGATGGGTGTTGCGACGAAATCGATTGCCAATAATACAAAATACTTATGGAAATCTCATATTTTCATAAATTCATCAGAATTTTACTTAACCCCATCTCATCTTCTTAATAATAAATTCTGAAAATGGAGTCATTTATAAGAATGTATACTTTCACATAATTATATATCAACAATTCATACTTTCATTTCGGTATATGTTTGTTCAAGCGTATATTGTAACGCAAAATTCAAATGATTGCTATTAGTATTTATAAATCTTCATAGCATATCGATATGTATATTATGTTACGGTAAATCTGGTGAATTCAGTGATTACTACCACTACCGGCTATTAGGTATGTATAAGTGCCTTCAATGTTGGGGATTTCATTAAATATATAGAAATTTATTAAATATATGGGTCATTTTTTATATTCTCCAGCGCTCGCTGGTGTATTTGGTAAGTAAGACAGAGAAAGTGAATTAACTTTACAAAAAGTTTCCTACTGGAAAGTCGGTGAAACGGTACGTATTAACAATCGACACTACCGATAGAGGCAGCACTATCACTTCAACAGCTTATCTCGAAAGAGTACTGTCGAGAGTTTGCCGTTGCAAACATATGTAAACATGCGAAATGAAATTAGTAGAAAATTTTCTATATTTAAACACTCCGTAACCAGGAACTTATTCCCGTACTTGGCGTCTGTCCATTCGTTGTTCAGTGCCTTGATTAGTTGTTATTATGGATATGGACAATAGGCATTTGTTGGTATATAATTTCAATGAATCAATATTACCATTAAGTATTGAAGATTTTTCATATTAGCCGGTATGTTTGATAGATTAAGCATATTCTCCAATATTATTGGGTAATTATGTATACTTCCCTATTTATCATATTTCCCGTAACATATAAATAGGTACCTATTTCGTAAAAATATATCCTATTTAATCAAAATGTAAAAAATGCATTCGAGATAATGTATTTTAATTGCGCGTGCGAAATGAAACCTTAACTACAGCGGGTCATCTGAGTTATTATTATGACGGATATAGTGGATGCGATTGATGTAGACTTAAGAACTTGTCGAGGCATTGCCAATATTTCAAAACTATTATCTAGATTAACGATCTCCAATTTTTAAGCTTATACGGTCACGTTAACTGCTCGAACCTATTTTTACTGTTTGGTTTTGGTTTGGTATTACCCAACATGTTTTTCATTACATTAAAAATATCACTGGGTTACAAATCTTTTGGAAACATGATTTATGAAGGTATATTTCAATATTTTAAGCACCCATAATTAACTTTCTTTCACCCTTGAAATTTTTAATAATTATGACTTCAAATTTGTGTTAAATAAAAAACGTTTATTTCATGACCAATTTAAATGTTGTAAATTTTGTCGCGTTCCTATCTGCTATTTCCGTTCGAATCGAACTAGCTTTTTCCATTTCCGGTTTGCGGTAGCACGAAGTAGGACGAATAACGGAACAGGAATTGTAAAGTAACGAACACGGCATGACGTGAAGGGCGAAAGCACCAAGCAGGGGTGACGAGCAACATGACACGTTATGACACGAATCTTTTCACAATGATAATGATATACAACGGTATTTTCCAAGATCCATTTTCCAGAACTATTCTGCACAGTATCTATATAGAGATATGGTCCAGCAGCGTGCATTGTTACCGCGTCGCTCGATAACGCAACCCAAGCGACCAATCCAGCACTTTAGTACTTGGACGGGTGGCATTTTATACACCCCGGTGTATCTTTCGGCACCTGCCAAAATATGATTGTCTATGACGAAATTATTCAACCAATATGAGCCGCTTCAGTGTCAACTGTTAATGTACTCCCACAATTTTTTGTAACTGTCTATGGATGTTTACATTATATAATTTAAATATCTAAAATATTACACAAAAATACATAGCACATCGCCCTAGCCGCTTGAACATTCCGATCTGAATTTCTGCATCATTCAACATTATGCCAGTGAACTTGACACTCCGGCTCTTATTGATTGAACAATTTCTTTATAACCAATCATATTTTGGCAAGTGCTGAGATATATACCAGAATGTTTAAATACGAACCATGCACCATGAAAACACTACATACTATATTTAAACATAGAAATAGGCCGTAGGGTCGAGGAAATATTTAATTAAACGAAGAAAGAATTTGTGAAAACTTCATGGACCTCGCATGGATTTGAACCCTGGAACTTCTCATATCTAGTGAGACGCTCTGAGCCACAAGATCCCGTCACTTTGAAGTCAATGAATCCTTCACAAGTCTTTTTACAATTTTTGTAAGCTAGTATACTATCCTAACGGTCAAGCAGATTCACAACAATTATATATATATATATATATATATATATATATATATATATATATATATATATATATATATATATATATATAATATAGATTTTCTAAATTCACGTAGTTAATTTGTCACCAGGAATATAGAATTTGCTTGTCGAGGAAAATAAACCACATGGAATTGGAAAATCACTAAATTTAGAATGAGAAATTATGATATTTGGCAGCTACATACATAATTACTAGCTATCATTCTAACACGGGCCTTAATATCTGCTTGTCAAGGCCCACAAAGTCACATGACTGCTCGCGCCCTATTGTATTTAATATTTTTTGTATACCTACACTCTACACCAAAAATTCTACTTATATCTATTCATTATATATTTAGATTTTTTATTTTTAAATTAATTCTATGAAGAAATTTTGTCCTACTCTTCTAATTTTTCGAAATGTTTCCAATGCATTGTCGGGATTGACAGTATTTTTGAAGGGTGTATGTGCTACCCAGTAAGCAAATTTTAATCACATAGATGTCTCTGTAATGCGAACATCACAAGTGTGATTTAACATGTTTTTGTCCCAGTAATGTCGCGCAGAAAGCTATGTAATCATTAATGTCCTACTAAAGTCACAACAATCTCAGTGATCACAAAACTAATATTTTACCGACATCTCAATAATTTCACATTCGATTTAATATGCCTTTGCCTCTGCGATGTAGCATATATAACTATGTAACTGTCAGTATTCTTCAAAATCACAACAATCAAATAGATATCACTAAACAAATATTCCAACAACATTTCTTTATATCTGTGTAACGTTGCATAATTATTGCTCAAAATTTTATATAGATGTAATCTTCCTATTGCATAATCACCTCTTTTATATTTTTCTTTTCGTTGGAACTGAATTTTTTTGTGAAAAATTATATACATACTTAAAATTATTTAAATACTCATATCTCATATTATATTAGATGTGATGTTTATTAAAACAACAAATTAAAAAGTTTTAAATATAATTAGGTATGTGCATAACGTAATGAGTATTTAAATATATAAAATATGCATATGATTTTGAATCAAATATGTAGGTATAATTAAATAATAACTTTTATTACGAAATGTATTTATTATTTTATTTTAGTGTTTAAACAAAAATACATTATGTACATTTACATTTCAAATTACAACAAGGAAATGTGAAAAGCATACGATCTAACTTACGCTTAATATTTGCAGTTTTTTCTTTTTCTCGGTCATGCCGTTGTTTCGCATGTCGAAACTGTACTTTTAAAAACTCTTCAAATTCTGCGTCCTTCAAAGCAGGAAAAAAATTATTTACTGCTTCTGAAACAATAAAATCAGAAAATTACAATTATACTTAAATCTGTAAATTATTAAATTAAGGAAAAATTTGCTTGCACATCAAAAAGTTTCCATATTTAAAATTTCAGGAATAATAAAGGTATGTTCAACATAACGCAAATTTTGATATAGTAATTTATATTTATTATATAATCTAAGCAGACCAAATACTCATTTGAAACCAAACAAAATTCAAGGATTGATCTCTGACAAACGAACACGGATATCTAAGGTACATAGAGTTGAAAGAATACGACAAACAGACCTCTATATCCTATATAGGAGCATATCGTCATCATTTGATGGATATCTTAAATAGGGAAATCACATGAATTACTAGAATTTTTTGTTGTTTAGTAAAGTTAATAATAATATGAATTAACTTTTGAATAAGAAAACTTCATTAATGAACGTATTAACTAAGAGATGTGACGTATTGTATTTACTACAGATATTTAATAATTTTATAAATTTGTGTATTAATCGATAATATATCAACGAACCCTGCTTAAAATGTAACTAAATAGAAAATCACTTACCTTTATATAAATACAAAGCTCTTAAACACAATAGCACACTGTGGGCCCTCTTGACCTGAAACACACTACTGCAGCTTGAGTGATCACAACGATGCTATTGCGTATAATGCAATACCGAAATGATGACGATGCTATACTGCAATACCGAAAAGATCAACTTTGCGATGTCTGTTAGAAGTGTCATATTTGTTGCAAGTATACTCGACACTATGCGCATGTGCTTAATTTTGCGATGTCTATACAACGAGAAAAAGATTTCTTTATTTCTATGCAGGTGTATTTAAATTTAGTGATATTTATTTGATAAAAATAAATAATTTGTTAATAGAAAAACATATACTTATTTATATGAATTAATTATAATTCAAACAATAATTATTTATTTATATCAAATAAATATTTATTTCACCGTAGTCAAACATATCTGCACTGTTATTAAATAATATTTATAGTATATTTTAAAATTATCACAGAGATAATTACTATATATTACTTTCGGTATATCAGAAATGAAATATTTTTCTAACATTACATTTAGAATATCTAAAGATGACTCAAATGAAATATGTATATAACATTAATTCTTGATCATTTTAAAATGATCACAAAAATAATTACTATACAACTTCACTTTTGGTACATCAGAAATGAAATATTTTTCTAATGTAACATTTAGAATATCTAAAAATGTCCCAAAAGAAATATTTATATAACATGAATTCTTAATCATTTTAAAATGATCGCAAACATAATGACTATAAAACATCACTTTTGGTATATCAGGAATGAAATATTTTTCTAATGTAACATTTAGAATATCTAATAATGCCACAAAAGAAATAATTATATAACATTAATTCTTGATCCTTTTAAAATGATCGCAAAGATAATGACTATAAAACATCACTTTTGGAATATTAGGAATGTAATATTTTTCTAATATAACATTTAGGATATCTAAAAATGTCTCAAATGAAATATTTATGTAACATAAAATCTTGAACATTTGAAAACATCACAAACGAAATATTTATGTAATAATAGTAAAATAATGTTTAAAATGCAATATCTCTATAACAATCTTTAGGTAATGTCTCACAAGGAATATACATGTGAGATGGTGCAAACATTGAAAGCGTATTTTACAAATGAAACATTTTTCGCAACATTTTAAATGTCCCTGTGATAATCGTTGCTTACTGGATATATCTATAATTTTAAATATTTAACTATTAGTTCAATAAGAAATAATATAATGTATGTACTTCCCACAAAAAATCTTCATTAATGTCTCTGGATTTTTGACACTGACATTTATCAGTCAGTTACAAAAATTTTCATTTTTCAATTGGTTTCCATGACATTATTTGTGCTGTAAGATTTATTACAACAGATTATTACATACCTTATATTTCTTTATCTATAAAAGATATAATAAAATATTTTTATGTATCAGATGGAGAATTTACTGCTCTTTTACTAGCAAAATTTCTCAAAATATAATATTTAGAAGATTTTTTTTAAGAATTTGCTATTTCCGGTTGTCCAATAATTACCAAAACCTTTTCAACTCTTCCCAGTAATGTCTGATTGAGAAATACGTAGTTAAGCAGATATTAAGTTTTATAGTTTTTGAGAAATCGGCCTTCCAACGTCCCCACACACATTGTGACACTACCTAAAGGCTACCTACCTGTGTCGCACACAAATGCACTGGCAGCCCACGGGTTTGGGGTGAAAGCAGAGGTCGGGGTTCGAATATTAATATTGTGGTGGATGTAGCCCAACTAAAGTGAAACTGACTGAAGCAGTGCAAAAATTTACTACCACAAAATTATTATTCGGGGCGCCAACACCTTGAAAAAGGGTATACCCTTGAAAAGGTGTACTCAAGGAAGAAAAACAAACAAATAAAAAAATAGAGTTTAATAATGACCAAAAAGAAATTAAGTACAATAAAAAATTATACCAAAAAAGAACGGCAGCACAGGAACGCCTCCTAACTACTGTAGAGGGCACACTAAGGGGTGTGACCGACCCCTTGTCTATTAAAAGCGCTAAAAGACAACAATATAAATTAGCTTCAACAATAAAATAAAACCGCGCTTAAATAATCTCCTACCCTGACGGACAAATTTTCCGCTGGTATGTTAAAGTATATATACATACATATATATATATATATATATATATATATATATATATATATATATATATATATATATATATATATATATATATATATATATATATAAATTCCATTTAGTACTGTAAGAAATTATTTAAAAGAAGAAAAATATAAATCTTTTAAATATGGCAAACACCAGGAATTGAATGTAGAAGATAAGTTTCTGAGAGCAACATTTTGTGAATTAATGCTGGAAAAAGCAAATGCAGATTCACATTTTATTGAAAATATTTGTTTTTCCGACGAAAGCACATTTACACTCAATAATGAGCCAAATATTCAAAATTTTAGATATTGGCGTAAAAATAATGAACATCTGTATGTTACGACTCATACACAATATCCCCGAAAAGTCAACGTTTGGACTGGAATTTATACAGTGTGTGCAACGAAACGTGGAACAGGACTTTAACATAGGATTTTTAAAATGTGCGGATATTGGCTCTCCTGTACTTTTAGAGAAAAAGTACAAGAATTAAAAGTTGTTTAGAATTAATTTTTGTTTAAAAAAAGTCCTCATTTAATGTAATAAAATATCTGTAGCACTAGATATTTAGAAAATAAAATATGACATTTTCATCAAAATTCAGATAGCCATGGAAATAAAAAACAAATAAAACAAAATATCAATTAAGATCATAGTACTTTAATATTTAATGCTGAATTATAATAATAGACACAAAGATTACAACAATTAACATCGGCTACCCGCCTCGGCCGTAAACTACTTGCTCATACCTTAAAGATTCACTCACGTTAAACACCTATGCCACGGTTTATTTAAATATAGATTTTATACGATAAAATTTATTCATATTTCATTATAACAACGAAAACTATTTGCAACGCGCCAGTTACATTCTAACTATCTTCTCATGTAAATATCTCTGAAATGAAGATTTTTCTTACATGAACTTTTGCACTATCTTTAGGTCCTTTGTTTTAATTTTAAGTTTGATTGTTTAATCTTGAAACACCCTGAGTATGATATAATAATATTCTTGTCAGTGGATCTGAGTAAAACAAACACGACGTAGTTTAACTGTTTGTAAAGGCAGTATTTTGTTATCTTTACAAATTCCTTGTAATAACCAAGTGTCATTTTGATTTAATTAAAGTGAAGGGTTGCGTCTTGAAGATTAGTTTCTCTTGAATTTTCAAGATCAAATCAAACTTTCCGGGCTTCGATTTATTTACAAAACAATCTTGAAATGGAGAATGAAGAAGATTGCAATGAAAGTTTTTAGATTTAGGTTAAGCGAGGGTTTTCCCAAACTTTTTCTGAAACGGAACACTTTGAAATATTGAAATTTTAACAGATCATCTAGTTTATCTAGTTTGGTAGGTACTAATATGTACATAGTAAATAACATTTAAAAATTGAGAAAAATATATGAATTATTTATTTAGTAACTATTTAAAAATTAAACATATAACATAATATATAAAGTGAATATAGATTTTTACTGAATTCGATACTATTAGGCCCATTTGAATTATAATTTTAATATTTTTTACATTTATTATATAGTTTAGTCTTCTTTATCATCAAAAAAATATTAAAAATCGCATATCCAAATTTTAATAATTAAGCACATTTTAAGGTCCCTACAATCCAATTTTAATATTTTTACGATGATTTCTGTGTGTGTGTATGTTGTGACAATTTGGAACGTTACTGTCACGGTTTTCTTTACAAAAAATTCTTAAAGTTAAAATAATTTATGTTGAGAACTGCTGATTTCTCAGCTGTAGTTGTTTTATTTTTTTTTGCGCGGAGCGACATATCTTCTTAGTTATGTGAGATACTACTGCAATAATTTATTTCAATTCAATTGTTTTTTAGTTCTATGTCCCTTTATTCCATTTTATGTTACGTTTAGTAACTTCTACAAAATTCTATTTTGAATTTATTAGCACCGGTAAAAGATTTGGGTAAATTACTCGAATTCAATTTGTTTGCTTTTTATTTGTTGGTAAACTCTTGGTATAAGGCCACGTGGGCATTCGGTTTGGGCTTGCCCAAGGCGAGTTTGAGTAGCTCTCCCACGCTGTTGGGGTGGGTTTTGGGGACAGATTGTGGGTTTAAATTTTTTTATAAAAAAAAAAAATTCAGGGAATTATTTTTTAAATTTGTTTTCGTGGCCGGTATGCTTTCACTGGATTTCCCTCAGCTAATCCTACCTTTTTTTCTTTTTGGCTTTGCACTTTAAGTAATTTCAAATTTTTTATAGATTCTTACACTACCGTGGTAGTATTAAAGGGTAGTTCTGTTTAATTTTCCCGACCCTGTTTAACCTAGACGGCTCTAGTTTCCTGGGTCATCGCACCCATTCAATTTTGCTTTTTGCCATTTTTTCGTAGTATTCTGTTTAATTTTCCCCGAGCCAATTAACCGAGACGGCTCTAGTTCCCCCGTGTTAATTTTAAACTCTCTCAATTTTTGTTTTTGCCATTTTGTATTTCTGCTTAAATTTAACCCTTCACTTTCCTATCCTTATAATCCTTCCTGTTTGAACGTGGTGTGAATGGTTAGATTGGCGGCCATCTTTGTGTTACCCGTCGGATCACGGCTTGGACTAGTTCCCCTTTGATAGCCGGATTTATTTTCTACGCTTTATTTTTTTTGTGAATACAAATCCTGTTTTGAGTATACTTTTTTATTGTTGATTTGTCACGAGACGAGCGGAAAAAACACGGTTTGGACTCGCTTCCTTTTTGATAACTGGATATATTTTTCTACGATTAATTTTTTCGTGTTTACAAATCCTAATGTTGAGTATACTATTTTTTTTATTTGATTTGTTACGATACCAGCCGAAAATTTGTCCGTATTGTTCAAGCTAATTTATATTGTTGTCTTTTAGCGCTTTTAATAGTTTTTTTTTGGACTGCAGTCAACCCATTCCCCTTTCCCATTTTGTTTGTCTTTCATCATTCATTTTTTTTGTATGAGCTTAATGTTCGAAAATCTAAATATATAAGGAATAGATATAAGTAGAATTTTTGGTGTAGAGTGTAGGTATACAAGAAATATTAAATACAATAGGGCGCGAGCAGTCATGTGACTTTGTGGGCCTTGACAAGCAGATATGAAGGCCCGTGTTAGAATGATAGCTAGTAATTATGTATGTAGCTGCCAAATATCATAATTTTTCATTCTAAATTTAGTGATTTTCCAAATCCATGTGGTTTATTTTCCTCGACAAGCAAATTCTATATTCCTGGTGACAAATTAACTACGTGAATTTAGAAAATCTTGAAATTTTTAATGAAAAATTCTGCCATTTGACATCTATATTCATAATTACTAATTGTAATTCTGGCACGGGTCCTCATATCTGCTTGTTAACGCCAACAATGTCAATGACTGTTCGCGCCCTAACCAAAAAGTGGCGAGAGGTATTGTGCTGCCAACAACAGATTTTTTTACCTCTCGCTAAGAGAGGTATTGCATTCATGCTAAAAATCGCATATCCAGATTTTATTGAATAAGCACGTTTTAAGGTCCCTACAATCCGATTTTAACATTTTTACGATGATGTCTGTGTGTGTGTGTGTGTGTGTGTGTGTGTGTGTGTGTGTGTGTGTGGATGTGTGTGTGTGGGATGTTGGAAGGACGGTTACTCAAAAACTATAAGACTTAAAATTTGTTTAACAACGTATTTCCCAATCGGACATTCATGGGAAGATCTGAAAAGGTTTTGGTAATAATTGGACAACCGGAAGTAGAAGATTCTTGAAAAAAAATCTTCTAAATATTATTTTTTGAAAATTTTTCGTGGTAATATTAAAGAAAATTAAATTCTCTATCTGATACATTTAAATATTTTATTATATATTCCATAGATTTAGAGATAAAAAAGTATAATATATAAAATAATCTGTTGTAATAAATTTGACAGCCGAAAGAATGCCATGAAAAATAGTTGATAATTTAAATTATTTGTAACTGACAGATAAATGTCAGTGTCAGAAATAATGAGTAATGAATTAAAAATGTACTTGGAGAATCCCTTAGTTCTTGATCTGTGACTATTATGGAGATGACAAGTCTAGGTTGAAGGACTTAAATTTGTTTCAAACATTATGGGACAATGTACACCAGTACTGTAGACTAGAGTAACTTTGAATTGCGAAAAAGCTATCAAATTCTTCTCAAGTAAGTTGTAAATATTGACAAAATCGGAGTGCAATCTATCCGTCACTTTATTAAAGGGAATTAAGGTTATTTAGATATAACAAGTATGAAAAGATAAAATGTAAAAGAAGATATATAAGAATAGATGCACAATCCAGATATATACATTTTAGACCGCCCAAAATTAATGTTTTTACTAGAAGAATATGAAGAGAAAGTAAACAAAGTTGTTTATATATGGTAAACTCTACTTTGTAATTTATTGTAACATAATTTATGGTAAAATATCTTCATGTTGAGACATGCTATTATTGAATAATGAAGAAGTTTATACGTCATAAATTTATATGAATATATTATTTGTATTTATAAAAATAATCTTTGCTTTATGCATACAGCCAGGTAAAATATACGGCGAGAGGTTATGTGCTGGCCACATCAGATTTTTTTTTAGTGCGGTCATCACATCAGATAAATAATCATCACTGATTACATCAGCATTGCCATGGATTTGTTTTATTAGTTCTGCTTCTGTCTGTAGTTCATTTGAATTTAGATAATCGAGATTATTCACCCGTGTCTGAATGTCATATTCGGAAAATATAATTACTATACTAATTACGTCAGAAATAAGAGGTGATGTCTGGTAAACACTCGCACGGTACGAATATGTCATCATCATTGCCTATATCGTCGTACAAAATATATTGGCATACCGCACACACAGCAATGGGTAATATGAAATATTTAGACAAAAACGCGATTTGTAATGGAGCAAAATTAAGATATTTTTTTGAAGCTAACTATATAGTTTTAGACATTATTTTTAGAAAGATCATAGTCATGATGATTTTTGAATATAATTTGGCTATTAAGATCTTTAATTCAATATAACACTGTATATAAAAAATAAAAACCGCATGGGTCGATATCGACCCACAGGCTTCAAACGCGTTGTCAGGCACGACTTTGGATTTATCGCAGCATAATAAGAAAAACCTGTGTCGCATAAATATATCGTAGTAAACAGAATTAAAACAGCAATAGCAAGATTTGAAAAACTTGTATTTTTGCTTTATATCGGAGTCAGTCATTAAATCAATTAGATTTTCATAATCACTTTCCTAAACTCTACTGGCTTAGTTGTGGCGTAAAATGGATTCCAAACCTAGGAACTGTCCTTACTAATTTTTGGAAAATATTCCAAAAGACTTGTTTTTGTCCCGTAAGTGTTCTAAAAATACATAAGAAATTTCTTCATCAACTTTAAAATTTATTTGATTCAAACATTCATATAGGACGAGAGAACAATCAAAATTATTCTGTTCAACTGAAGAAATCCAAAATTGCAATTTTCTTTCAAAAGATATAATTTGTATAATTCTTTCCCTAATTTTAAGTTAATTTCGTTGCACTTTGCAAAAATATCTGCCAAATAAGAGAGATTTATGAAGCACAAAAGTTTTTTTTTTTTAAATTCAATAAACTTTTGTCCTAAATTATTTTACTCTTTATAGAAAATCAGTAATTCGCTTCGAAGTTCATAAAGTCTCGTTAGTACTGGTCATCTTGATAGCCATCTTACTTCTGTATCTAACAGAAGTTCTCTATGTTCACTACCCATTTCATCGCACAAAATTTTAAATAATCTGGTTTGAAGAGGTATAGATTTTATATAGTTTTTCATTTTTACTGCTTCATCTATAACATTTTTTAAATGTGTAGAATTTTTTGTCATTTTTGCTTCCCTATGCAAAATACAATGACTCCTGGTAGCTTTTTAGCTACTTGTAAGATGCGTGATACAGCTCCCTTAATGTTTCCTACCATTGTTCGAGCACCGTCTGTACAAATAACACTACACTTCTCTCAACTTTTCTCATGTTTTATAACGTAAATAATACATTTGAATATATCTTCTCCACTAGTTTTTTCATGTATATATGCATACATAAGTAAATCTTCTTCAATACTTTTACCAAATGGGTAACGAACAAATACTAGTAGTGCAGCCAGTCCTGTGACATCTGTAGGTTCATCTATCTGTAATAAATACATATTTATTGCAAAAAACAAGTCTTTGAATTAGTTTTTTTCTCTTTCTTATCACAAAGATCTTTAATGCGTCGTGATACAGTATTATTTGATAATTGTACTGCATTAAGAACGCATGACACTATGTCTTTCACATATTGCTTAATGAGTGTCTCTTCAATTGTATGAGCTTCACCTTTAAGCGCTATACGGTAACTCACACTTTAAGATGCCTCCGTTGCATTTTCATTTTCTGTTTTAGCATAGTCATTTGAAGTTTGGACTTTTTTAGTGAGTCACGTTGTCTTTTTAAAAATGTATGCATTTTCTTTATAATCAGAATGTATTGTTTAGTTGGAGTTAAAGAACTGTTTGCGAGTATTTTATGACATAGAACACCCAACGCATCAGGAGTATCTGAATTGCCAACAGATGTAAATCCAAATTTTAGATAACTTTCATTATACTCCAGTTTTAGTTCATTCATGTGTGGTACTTGTTATTTAAGATTAGTTTAAAAAAAAAACCAAAGTTTGTATGTTATTCTCTTTTAGAACTTTAGATGTATCAATCGAATTGTCACGTTTTTCTTTAGTTAAAGTTACTGTCTTTAACTATGGCTAAGTTCTTGGCACATCTCTGGTTTTGACTTTAAACCCCTCAAGTGTCAAAAGTGTGAAACAGTATGAAATGAACAAAATCTATAGCTACAGTATCACAATATATGCGCACGCGCATATCGGCACCTACATGGTGTATTTTTGGTGATAAAAGTTAGTATACCGGCTAGACACTACAATTCCCGTGCGGCCTCGGTTTCACCAATCAACAAAAAAGTGGGGCACAGTTGGCTAAATGTAGTCTCGAAATAAATCACTATGAGATAGTGTTCATGCCACTGGTCTGTTAGTTAGTCTAGCTAGCAATTAAATACTGATCGATAGAAATTCTGATAGAATTTAACATTCCTCAGAACATTTTTCCTTCTAGTTTTCGCGGAATACCTATTAACTTATCGCGGAACACTAGTGTTTCGTAGAAAATAGTTTGGGAAACCCTCGTTAAGGTTATTGAAATATAACTTGGAAAAAATATTTACATATTTAATTAGTTTTCAATCTGGATATTTTCTAACTTTTAAACCACAGATTTCTTTTTATTTTTCGTCCACTAAACTTTGTATTATCTCCTGTTCCTAGTTCTAACTTTTTCGCTAATTACTGGTCTAATTTCCTGTGAAACTATTTCTCCAGCTAGCGTGTTTTAGTGCTGACGTGCTTGTGAAATAGTTGTGAGTTGCGTGCAGTCCTGTACTGTTTCACAGCCAGGACATGAAACCAGGAACTGTGGCACTTCTGCTTTCTGCTCACTGATTCGCCTTAGGGAAGATTGGAAAACACGGTCAGCAAGTTTAAAGTTATTTATGCAGACATGGTTAACGTATCTCTGTACATTGTGAAGATGGTCATAATGAGAAGTAAATAAAGAGATATTTTCTCCTTATATTGTCCATGACCTGACATCCGTTAATTTTAAAAAAAGATAACAACTACGTTGATACTTCTATGTAATATATTAAGAAAATATTATTTGGTCGATGAAATTTATGAATGATTTTTGCTATCGTTATATAGCGAGACAAATAACATTTATTATTGAATTTGTAAATATATTTTACATATAAGTAAAATGTGGGAGGAATAATTTGACCCATAATAACGGCTCCAAAAGATATTTTATTAGAACACTAAAAAATATTCACGGCGTTTTAAAAATAATTGAAAGATTAAGTAATAGATAATTAACAGAAATTTGTTAATAAATAAGGTTACACTTGATTTTTTTTACACTAGAGTATCCTACCGGCAATAAGAAGATCCTGGGTTCAAATCCCGATGAAGTTCATGATTTTTTTTTTCAAAATATTTCTTTGTATTTAATTAATTGAATCATTGACGGTTCTGAATGTTACAATGAAAACTATAAAAACAGTTGAATATATAGTTACTAGGATGTGTTTCTAAACCCCCAAGTATGTTGTGCTGTCTAATAAGTACTCAATTCTAGGAAAGGAGGCTTTTGTCCAAGATAAAATATTATTAAGTATTACGGGCGGTAAGTTCACTTTATCGCTAGAGGATAATGTTTATACCGTGAGTATTTTTTAACATGAAACATGGGATTTTTCAAACCCTGGTTACGACTTGACATTTTTTGATTGATAGCAATGTATTTGCCTGTCTCATTTAAAATGAAACATAGGGGATGAATTTGACAGAAGTATTATATTTAAATATTGAGCAGTAATATTCCCGTTAATAAAAAATGGCCCAATAATGTGGGTTCCTATTATGCCAGCCCAAACGTTAACTTTCTCGGGCTGTTGAGTCCTCGTACTATGATACAAATGTAGATTTTTCCCTGGACCAATACCTACAATTTTGTGAATTTACCTCGCCATGTAAATAAAAAGTTGCTTCGTCCGTAAAACGTATATTTTGGAGCAAATCTGAATTGTTATTAACGTTTTCAAACATTCTTTCACAAAAATTTATTCTTCGTTCGTATCGTCCATAACTAACTCCTGGTAATTTTGGAAATGGTATGATCTGTAATGATCCTTTTTAAATAGTCTGTGCACAGTAGCTTTGTTTGCAGCAGTAGCTTGCCCAATCTCTCTTAATGTTAATCTGTTCTTATCTTGTATTAAAAAGTCAGAATTTCATGTTTTTTTTCTGCGCAGTTAATACATTACAGGATCTATTCCTACTGTTATGTGCAGGCTCGATGCAACCATTTCCTCTAAAGCTATTCACTATTCTTAAAAAATTTGCTGCACTTGGTGTAGACCTGTCAGGAAATGAAGCGCGGAACAAGTCCGACACTTGCCTTAAACTTGGATTAAAATTCGAATAATACCACTTAATAATCTGCACCTTTCTTCCATAGTATAAACCATTGTATATCAAATTGGTTTTTTGACATTGACAGAGTAGACAAATGTCAAAATTGTCCCCTATGTTTCATTTTAAATGAGACAGGCAAATACATTGCTGTCAATTAAATCGTAACCATGGATATGACAAATCCCATGTTTCATGTTAAAAAATACTCACGGTATAATATTGCCCGAAAGAAGTATTTATATGCACTTAACGTTCGTGAAGCTTATAATGTTTTTTGGACGATCGGACATTTTGTAACATTTTTATACAATACACGTAAGTAATTGTATTACTAAAGGCAACTATTATTTGTATTTGATCTAATGGTGTTGCTAACTTTATGTAAGTGGAATTATTGTACAATTACTGCTTTCGTTATTTTAGTAACCAAATCTTGATTAGTAAATAAATCTAGGGCCTTGGAAACCCAATCAGTAAACATTTAACAAACCCGATCCTGCAAAAATACTATTATTTCATATTGGTATCTAAAGGTGTTAAATTATAAAAAGAAATTTAAAAAAAAAACGAGTTTTATGTAAGTAGACTAAATCGTAATCATGGAGGTAGGAATAATATGGAGAGAGCATAAACTTACATATATATATATATATATATATATATATATATATATATATATATATATATATATATATATATATATATATACGAGGTGTGTTCAAAAACTATCGCGAATTTTGAATTTTCGCGGGTTACGTATATTCGAATTTCGATCTTTTTGTGGCTTTATGTTGGTACTCATGTCTCTCACTTATGTCGACAAGCTCGGCCATTTTGAATGTTCACTTACTTGTTGACAGCTGCTTTGCTTGCACGTGTTTTGGATCGTCTTCGATTTTTACCTAATGTGCTTATTCGTTAAAAACTGACTATGAATTTTTTGACCAAGACAATATCTTTCTTATCTAAAGGCGACGGAACGTAGAAAAAAATAATTCATTTAAAATTTGTCATTGTCATAAAATGTTTTTATCAAAGAAGTTATTTCATTTCTACGAGTAGAAATGAAATAACTTCTTTGATAAAAACATTTTATGACAATGACAAATTTTAAATGAATTATTTTTTTCTACGTTCCGTCGCCTTTAGATAAGAAAGATATTGTCTTGGTCAAAAAATTCATAGTCAGTTTTTAACGAATAAGCACAATAGGTAAAAATCGAAGACGATCCAAAACACGTGCAAGCAAAGCAGCTGTCAACAAGTAAGTGAACATTCAAAATGGCCGAGCTTGTCGACATAAGTGAGAGACATGAGTACCAACATAAAGCCACAAAAAGATCGAAATTCGAATATACGTAACCCGCGAAAATTCAAAATTCGCGATAGTTTTTGAACACACCTCGTATATACAGTATGTAACACGAAAAGCGGGCATGTTGCTGTATAAATCATGTTATATGAAAGAAATTACTAACTTAATAAATAAGCGAGATATTTGCTGGGTCTATTAAAATATAACACCCTATATATACAAGGTGTAACACGAAAAGCGGGCCATAGGCGTTTAACATGGGAAAACAGTTTTTCCTTGGCCAAAAGTGGCCTATTAATTTTAGACAAAAATACTTCAGATAAATGTTGTAGAGAATTAAATTCTGCATCTAACTCAATATTCATATTTTACTTTGCATGTTTAGTAACCAAGCAAATCGAATTTAAATTTTTACAAAAGTTACTTCTTTATAGTTTTAGCCGTGACACAAACAAAATCAAACAAATGTAATGACTTTTTAGCTGTCAGAAACACTCTGTTTAAGTCTAATTATTGAAAATGGAAAAAATTTCACTCAAAATAAACTAAATAAACAATAATAGAAATAAAGTTTTTCAACTCATATTTATTAAACATTCATTTTTATTACATTATTTTATTTATAAGTAAACATTATAAAAAGTGCTCAAAAAGCTTTCCGTTTTGCGCTAAGCATTAGCCTAATCTATTATAAAAACTTTGCCTAACATTACTTAATTGTCTACGATTTATTTTATTGCATTTATTTTCTATAGGTTTTTCAGATATTCAATACTATTGTATCGTTCCATATAGACACAAGACTTTAAGTGCCCCCATAAAAAGAAGTCACACGGATTTAAATCCGGTGACCTAGCTGGCCAGTTTACTGGTCCTCCTCGCCCTATCCAGCTTTCTGGAAAACATCATCCAGATAATTTATAACCTCCCTCGTACTATGTACAGGACAACCATAGTGCTGGAACCACACATGATCATTATTTAAGTTCGTTATTTCTGGCCCAACTGTTTCCCTTAATATGTCCAAATATGTTTTCGAATTTAGCCGTGTAATAAAAAAGGACCAATAATTTTGTTGTCTAAAATTCCTGTCCAAACATTTACTGATTGCCGGTACTGTGTTCTTGATTGTATTACACTATGTGGATTTCTTTGAGATCAGTAACGAAAATTATTTTTGTTTGGTTCGCCATTCAGTGTAAATGTGCAGTCATCGGTGAAATTTTTTTTTAAAAAAAACCTCCTATCCTCATTAGCCTTTTCCATAATTATTTCGCAGAATATTGCGCGTCGTTCAAAATCTTGTTCAAAAATTTCCTGGTGGTTTTGTATTTTAAAAGGGTGATATTTATGTTTTTTTAATATTCTAAAAACGGTCATAAAACTGATTTCTATTTCATTTGAAATTTCTCTGACACTGAGATTTGGATCCATTTCAATTAACTCTAGAACATCTTCGTTGTTGTAATTTCTTTTATGGTTTCTTCGCAAAAGTTCCGGTTCTAACTTATTAAATGTGCCGGTCGTCTCAAATTTTGATATAAATCTTTGAATTGTTGTTTTAGTAGGAACATTATGATGATGCCTAAAAATACTAATTAAATCCCGAATTTTCCGAAAACTTTCCCCAGAATAATGACACATAATAATTTGTATCTTTTCTTCATGAGAATAACTTTCCATTCTCAATAATTATGTATATTTCTTGACTTAAACAAAGCGTCTCTGACAGCTAAAACGTCATTACTTTTGTTCGATTTTGTTTCAGTGTCATGGCTAACACTATAAAGAAGTAACTTTTGTAAAAATTTGAATACGATTTGTTCGGTTACTAAACATGCAAAGTAAAATATGAATATTGAGTTAGATGCAGAATTTAATTCTCTACAACATTTATCTGAAGTATTTTTGTCTAAAATTAATACGCCACTTTTGGCCAAGGAAAAACTGTTTTCCCATGTTAAACGCCTATGGCCCGCTTTTCGTGTTACACCTTGTATATAAAGGGTGTTATATTTTAATAGACCCAGCAAATATCTCGCTTATTTATTAAGTTAGTAATTTCTTTCATATAACATGATTTATACAGCAACATGTAAGATACTTGATGACGGATGACGGATCTACAATACCACTTCCGGTTTATTAGTAATTAATATCAACTTTGAAATTTCAAATGGAACATACTATATTTTTTTTACAAATTTGAAAAGTACGTCAAATTTTATTTACAATCATGTAAAATAATCCATATGTCACATTATTAAAAATCTGTTGTGGCCAGCACAATACCTCTCGCCACTTCCTTTTTTTTGGTTATATAAGTATAGGGCACGAACAGTCATGTTACATTGATGGCCTTAACAAGCAGATGTGGGGGCCCATTTCAGAATGATAATTAGTAATTATGTACATAGATGTCAAATGTCAGAATTTTTCATTAAAAATTTCAAGATTTTCTAAATTCACGTAGTTAATTTGTCACCAGGAGTGTGGAATTTACTTGTCGAGGAAAACAAACCACATGGAATTTTAAAATCTGACATGGGCCCCATATCTGCTTGTCAAGTCACATGACTGCTCGCGCGCTAATCTATTTAACATTTCTTGTATACCTACACTCTACACCAAAAATTCTACTTACATCTATTCCATATATTTAGATTATTTTAAATTTAAATTCATTCTACGAAGAAATTTTGTCCTACTCTTCCAATATTTCGAGATGTTTCCAATTCATTGTCGGAAGTAACAGTATTTCTGAAGGGTATGTGTAATATACCTATAATGTTAAATATTTAACTATTAATACATTAAGAAATAATATGTATGTACTTCCCAGAAAAAGTCTTCAGTAATGTCTCCGGATTTCTGACACTGACATTTATCTGTCAGTTACAAACAATTTAAATTCTCAACTATTTTTCATGGCATTCTTTCGGCTGTAAAATTTATTACAACAGATTATTTAATATATTATATTTATTTTATCTCTAAATCTATAGAATATATAATAAAATATTTTTCCGTCGACCGTTTATTAATAGGCTATCTTAATGTATAGAAAATCATTCATTAATGACCCCTATTAATGCATGATTTTTTATTAATAAACGATTTATTGGGTGCGTTCACCACATGGAACACAGCATGTATTGCTAACGCCTAAGTTGTAGCAAAAAGGTAGACAGAATTAAAAGTCATGCTTTTGACACTTACTAGCTAGGTATATTCACGTAGCATACATTCAAAATGAATTTGATAGAATAAAATTCCTCAAATAACATACAAAACCGCTTGCGGTGTCTAGCATTAAGTATACTGAACGCACCCACTGAAAACAATTGATGACAAAACTTATTGATTTTCTGACGTAAAATTTGACGTTCGGTCAACCATTACTAACCTAAAAAAATTGTCATGGAATAAAATTAGATTTTCCATTTAAGTAAGATACGGTCAACGAAAAAATATTGTAACTAACACGTGTGTTAATTGGCGATTAATGATCTCAACAATTAACGCGTGAGCGTAGCGAAATGTCTCGATCATTAATCACCCTCATTAACACACTTGATAGTTAAATAACTATAAATGTATCAGACAGAGAATTTAATTTTCTTTAGTATTACCAAGAAAAAAATTCAAAAAATAATATTTAGAAGATTTTTTTTCAAGAATCTTCTACTTCCGGTTGTACAATTGTTACCAAAACCTTTTCAGATCTTCCCATGAATGTCCGATTGGGAAATACGTAGTTAAACAAATATAAAGTCTTATGGTTTTTGAGTAATCGTCCTTCCAACATCCCACACACACACACACACACACACACACACACACACACACACACACACACACACACACACACATCCACACACACACACACACACACACACACACACACACACACACACACACACAGACATCATCGTAAAAATGTTAAAATCGGATTGTATGGACCTTAAAACGTGCTTATTCAATAAAATCTGGATATATATATATATATATATATATATATATATATATATATATATATATATATATATATATATATATATATATATTCCTGATGATGTAAACTCTGCCGCATTTTGGCCCAAAGGAATAGAATTTCAACGTTTTCATTTTATTCCTCGTCGCGCTGAAAACCAACAAACAAATTGACAACCAGTGGCGGCTGGTCAGGGTAGGCAGGTGGGGCAGTGCCTCACCAGAAGAAATAACTCAGGATATCATTTGAACAAATTAATAATTTTAATTATTAAAATGTAAATAATATAAAGTAGTATGTAAAATAATTTCAACTTATTTCGTTAATGCTCGTCTTTATAAATATCAAAAGAATAATTTAAGCCACCACCATAACTAATATGTAATGCAGTTCACCTAAACCTGTGAGGCTTACCTCTGATATATACTCGAAATGAATAATATAATGTCTAATTTTTTTGGTAATGCTTTCATATGGTAGTCTTATCGCGTTTATTAAACGGAAAAATGTTAGTTATGAAGGAAAGAAGGCGATAGTTTTGACAAGAAATGAAATAAATGAATTTATACGTACTGCACCTGATGAAATATTTCTGATGATAAAGGTTTCTTTCCTATTAGCAATTTCTGGTGCTTGTCGTGAAAAGGAACTAGCAAATATTACGATTGATGATATTGAAGATAAGGATACTTTCCTTGTGATTACTATTCCGAATACAAAAACGCATGCAAAACGTATGTTCACTGTTATCCCTGATGGAAATGTCGTTAATGCTATTACATTGTTCCGAAAGTACTTTGCTCTTCGTCCGTTGAATATGGAAAATTGTAGGATCTTTCTGTCATATAGGGAAAGAAAATGTACTGGACAAGTATGTGGAGAGAATTTCTTTTCTAGTATTCCTCAACGAATTGCGAGATTTTTGAAGCTTACAGATGTAGAAAAGTATACTGGGCATAGCATGCGTCGGTCATCTTGGCAAACGCCAGAGCAGATATAATGAGGTTAAAACGGCTATGTGGTTGGAAAAGCAGCAACGTGGCTGAAGCATATGTGGAAGGTAGTATTGCTGAGAAGATTAAAACTACCAAAAACATCTTGGTAATGTGTCTGGCAATAGTATTGAAAGGATCGATACTACTAGCAAGATCAGGGTTACTGCAAGCAATTCTATTGCCAAAGATGACAAGATGACAGTTTCCTCAAACAAAAATCCAAATAAATTCAAATTTAGCAACTGCCAAGTGACCATTAATATGTAATTTATGTAAGATTATGATAACAATTTAATTTTGAATACTAAAGTAATAAAAAAACCGCTCTTTATTAATTTTTCCTCCTTCCTCTAAGTTCAACACCGTCGGTAACTATGCAATTCTGCATTAGTAACTATGCAATAATGGCTTATTATATCATAGTTACGGACTCATAATATCATAGATACAATACTGCGTTGCTATGGTCAACTTTATAAACTTGGGAACACCAGTAAACAACGATATTAAATACACCATAATACCTAGCGTTTTGATAAAGTAATATACATGTACAGTGCCCTACATTTAAAAGTGACAGTAAATGCATGCATTAAATATTTGACAGTTTATTTATTTTTTAAATGGAAATTGAAATTATTTTTTTTTTGAAATTGATGTTACTTTTTCTGAAATTGATGTTACTTTTCCCGAAATTAATAATACTTTTTCAGAAATTGAATTTACTTTTTCTGACATTAATGTTGAAAAATCATAGTTTAAATAAAGCCCTGTTTCATATTCAAGTTCACACAATTGTCTAATTTGCTTAAAATATTGAAACTTTCACTGTAATTATGATGAAACAGCAACATTTTTACCAATCTTGGCTGGATTATTTATTTTTCATTCATTTATTTCATTCATTTAAATAAATAATTTTTTTCTATCAATGTAAATGTAAAATTATAAAAGATTCCTTGTGCATGGCTTTTTAAAAAATCAGGCAATCGCGATACCATTGACTCATGGAAACCATTGAAGCTTTTGATGTTTCTAAATTATTGAACACGCTTATAAATGACGTGTTAACTAATTGTGAATTAAAAGTATTACTTAAAATGGTTCAAGGGAAAGCAGTTGCGCAAGATGTGCGAAAAATAACAGTTTCTCTTTCGTAAATTGGAAATATCGTTAATTTATCAAGGTATACTATTGAAAGTATCGTCCAAAGACATAAAGCAAGCGGTTCCACTGACCAAACACTGACCAAAAACCAAAACCAGGAAGAAACTCTGGAATTTTGAAAATCCACAAAAGAGCGTTAAAATGAATAATAATAATAATAATAAATCAAAATCGCCGCTTTAGTTATGATGAATTAAGTGTTTTATGAACTGCTGCCACAGAAAGAAAATGTCTAGGACTACTTGCCACAGAACAGCTAGCAAGATGGGTTTTAAAGTTTATAAGGTAGACAGTGTTGATCTCGTATTTATTACTTAAAAAAAAACTGTCACAAAAATTTGCTACTATTTTGTAAAGTAGGCTCTAACAGAGATTTGCATATCCATCTCTTTTATTCTGTCTAAAATACTCGTAAGTTTTTTATCTGCAATCAATTTGAATACGGCCAGATCGTTCTGATGATGAGGTATACTAAACTTAGGGTCTAATGAGAAAATCTCCGCTACTTCTATTGGAAAATTAATATGTCAACTTCACGAACCATTCAATTTGTGAATTTTGAATTGTGAACTAGAAGTACCTTCAATTAAAGATTTTAACAGTGTTTCTTGAAAAAACGCTGTTTAATATGATTTACACATTTAATGTTATTATAAATATTAAATAATATTCTATTATCTACACGAATTGATTGCATTTTATATATCATATTCAATGGATATAGTGTTAAAGAATTATAAAGAAATTAATCAGCCAGCTATGGTATAACCATGGAAATAGCTACTATATTAAGAAAATTCTAACTGACAGATATCAGTGTCAATGAAAAGAAATGAATGTGACAGATATGAGATGTTGGGGAAGACACAGAGAGATACGGTAAGGAATAAAAGAATGAGGGAAATAACTAGAGTATGAGAACTTTCTTAAAAGATACAAGAGAGAAGATTACATTGGTTTCAACATATCATGAGCAGAGATAAAGAATATATAGCGATCACAACAGTGTACTCCAACGCTAATCACCAAATGTAATAATCTACAAGTTATTATCAAAATTTACCTACCTTGGTAGCTGGGGGTAGGACTTTATTTTACCTTATAATATAATAATAAATTTATTTCCAATTCTGACCGAGCGGTGTCAAAATTAATAGGAAAATAATTATAATACGAACATAACAAACAAAATATAATTAAAAATAGAAAAAAAATGTATATACAAAAATGTTAAACAATAAAATAAATATAAATATTGCCAACTGTTACTAATGTTACATAATGGTTACGAATGTTTCAAATGGTTATTCAATAATACATGAACAATAAAAATGGTAAAACTGTACAAAAGAGGAAAACCTACCTTTAGTAGATTCTAGGAGTGAAAGAAGTCTACTTGGGACAATTCTTGGTCACAGGGATTCGGTTTCACTTGAGTAATTTCTTTTACAAAACTTTTGAAGATTCTGTTATTAAATTTTGACCCAACCCAACCAAATGAGTCTGGAAGACTAACAGCGTCCCGGTGATCTCGTGACACGCACACCGGTTTGTTTAGATTAGTAATAGAAGGTGGAAGAAACAGAGGAAGACCAAAGATAAGATGGACGGACTGTATTGCGGAAGACTTGAGAGTAAAACAACCGAATGAGGACGATCCGCAAAATAGAAATGAATGGAAGAAAATAAAAAATAGCGACACCTAACGATTGGGAAAAGCTAAAGAAGAAGATGTCATTGTCGAGTGCCATTTGCATAGATTGTCTATGAAAGAATTTTACTGGAAATTTAGAATCTTTTGCAAGAAAATTTATGTATGAAATTTGTACATAATACACAGGATTGACGGAAAGTATTGTGCTGGCCGCATCAGATTTTTAAAAATTGTTTATTATGTGATAAGTGTAGGCTTTACATGCATTATTTGTAGTTAAAATATTATTAAGACATCTAAACTTGTTATTGATATGCTTCGGAACGTTATTTTGTTTGCACCGTAATAAAAATATGTTTTGGTTAATTGCTGAAGACAATTTTTCATTGTAATTTAAAAGTTGTTTGAAACGGTACTTAACTATATTACCGTAGGTGCTTGTTAATTCATTAAAAATGTTATCCATTGTATGGTACAGGTGGGTTATGGGTTGCAATAATCCTGCGAGAGTAATGGCTGCAATACTTCTTGACTGGAAACGTGATTGGAAATAATAAACAGCTCCTGAAGAAGACACATGAGGTGTTGAAACCGGTAAAGTCAGAAAATAAGAGGAAGATTTCTACGTCCGCAATTCGTTTAAATTTCAGGATTTTATCACTAAAATTAGGTTAAAAGATGGGTACATACTGATTTCATTAGATGTGATTTCCTTCTTTACCTGTATCTCCGTAAAACTGGTTCTTGAAACAATAAAAGGACAATGGAGCATAATATCACAAAGAACCAGAATACTATGGAACGAATTTTCAGATTTAGTGCGGTTTTGTATGGAGGAGAGTAACTTTAAATATAATGATAGTTACTATAAACAAACTTGGGGTACAGCTATGGGCTCATCACTAAGTCCGTGTGTAGCAATACTAGTGATGGATAAACTTTTGAGAACTGTCATGCCATTACTAAACTACAATGTCCCGGTTATAAAAAAAATATGTTGCAATATCTAAAGATAAAATAGATGAAACATTAATAGTCCCCAATAGTTATAATGAAAACTTACAGTTTACTGTGGAAGTCGAAACAGACAAAGTCATCCGATTTTTGGACACAGCATTGTTACACCAATAGGACGGTCAGATTAAAACTAAATGGTATAAAAAGCCAACTGCCTCTATCAGATATCTTAACTACAAATCGAAACACCCTAAAAATCAACTTCTGAATAGCGCCAAAAATCTTATATCTAGAGCCACAATATTAACCTCAAAAGCCTTATTGATAGAAAAAATAATAATAACAAAAAGAACAAAATAAATCAACAAAATAATAACAACAATGCAGAAATAAATGAAAAAAAAATTATTACCCCTTGCTGTACATAGATGGCATAGCTATAAAACTTAAAACAACTCTTCACTAATAATTTAAATATAAATATTGGTTTTAAACAAAGAAAAACAATAGGAAATATCTTTTGCAAATTAAAAGCTGACATATATATAAATTACAGGTCACATTGTAGTGTATAAAATTCCGTGCAATGACTGACCTTCTGCATATACAGGGCAAACGAAACGTTATTTATGAACCAGAGTAGCAGAACATCAACGAAATTACAATAAGAACAACGGAAAATGAGCTCCAGTAGGACATGCAATATAATTTTAATCTTGATGCTGTCAAAGTCATTGATACAGAACACAATTTAAACAAACGTCTTACCCTAGAAATGTTACACATAAATAATGACAGCAACAACATAAATTTAAAATATAAGTAATATATATATATATATATATATATATATATATATATATATATATATATATATATATAAATATTTTAAAATACAATAAAAGAAAAATAATGAACAAAATTAATATTACTTAAAATAATAAATAAAAGAAATGTGACTTAAAAAATCTAGCGGCAATTTGAGAAACGCCCTTCGGAACAATTTACAACTTAATTTTAGTACCGTTGTTAATTCTAAGTTATTAAAAAATATCTAATTTCATATGACGACTACATGCGTTTTTTAATGTATTTAATTTATTTGTTTTTTTAAATTTTGACGACCATTGTACATCAATTATTTTATTTATTAATTGTTACTTAAAATCTTCATTTTCACGTAAGTTTTACACATGTCCTTCAACTTTTCAAAAACTGTAATAACTATTGTAGCTCCTGAAGAAGACACATGAGGTGTCGAAACCGGTAGAGGCAGAAAATAAATTATTATTACTGATATCCAGTAATTTCTTCTTTCCAATTTATTTTCTTATTGATGTAAATTTAATTTTAATACCGCAGGCCCCATATCCTTAAATCCGCTCTGATGCCTACTGGTGTACTCACACAAAGAAGAGTTAATTTCCAAATATTAAAGGTAGGGTTTAAACCTTTGCTTGACGAATGAATTCATCCCTATGCAATTAATATTCATTTAAAGTAAATTAATATCCTTCAGAATATTGAAACAACTATTTTTAAAACAGAATAAAACTGTTTCCTCATTGTCCAGAAAGAAAAAGAATTACAAAACTCGCAATTTCATTTACTGTTTTATATGCAGTTGAGTTATTAAAATATGAAACCAATTTATTTTGTAATAACCGTAAATTGATTTTTCATTTTCAAGCATGCATTTTTAAAGCTTCGCGTATATTTCACATTTTTTTCTAATTTAGTTGTTTGTTGAAAAGAAATTTAATTATGAAAGAATTTATAATTAATTTTAAAATAAAATATTTAAAGCAAACAACTGTTGATTTATTGTTAAAGTAACGCTACTCTTTCACTGTGCAAGTGTTATATTTTTATGTTAGTATTGATAAATATATGAATCAAATTTGTCAAAATCCCGGCTTTCCGTATATTATATTTGTAATAATATATATTTTCCGTCACCTTTAGGTAAGGAAGGTATTGTCTTTGGTCAAAAAATTCAATGATAAGTTTTTAGTGAATAAGGTCCATGAAATACGATTTTACCATTTTTACAATGATATCTGTATGTATGTTGTGACACTTGCTAAGGGCTACCTACCTATGTCGCACACAAATTGCACTGGCAGCACACGGGTTGTAGCGGAAGCAGAGGTCGGGGTTCGAATTTTAATCTTGTGGTTGATGTAACCCAACTAAAGTAAAACTGACTCAGGCCAAAGCCTGTGCAAAAAATTGAGTACCACAAAATTAATATTCGGGCGCCAACACCTTGAAAAAGGGTAAACCCTTGAGAAGGTGTACTCAAGGAAGGAATACAAACAAAAGTAAAAATAAATGAGTTTAATACAGAGCACCGGAAAATTTTGAAAAATTACAAAAACAATACCACTGTGACGGTAGTACATGAGCGCCTCCTAGCTACGGCTGGGGAACCACTAAGGGGTGTGACCGAGCCCTTGGCCTGGACGCAGCTTCTGCAGACAGGGATGGACCTTGCCGACAGGGCTCTTAAAGGTGGCCTGGTGGAGCTGCAGCGAATGTGGGTGCGAATGCCCTTCGCTGGTTGCGACGAAAAATAAACAACCGCGGTGGATGGTAAGCTCTCTCGGCCTAAGCCTGGCCATAGACCTTGGAGAAGGTTTTGGCGGGTCTGGAAGCTCTCTTCTCCGCTCGGTCTGCTGAGCACAGCAGGACAAATCCAGGGCCGAAGGGCCGGTCACAACCACCAAAGCCGCTAATATCCCTATAAAAAAATAAGCCCCAGTACCTAGTACTAAAAGGGATACAGCTCGTCGGAAGGACGTGGTTATTACAAAAAAAAATAACAAAAAATTTAAGGACGCTCTGTACTCCGTCGGGCGTTATACAAAAAAAAACATTCAAACGGAGCTCAACAAAAATGAATGCATGAGACACAAAAAAGGGAAAGGGAAATGGGATCGACTGCAGTCAAAAAAAATTATTAAAGCGCTATAAAATACCGTTACTAACAAATTCGCAAAAAAACCGCGCTAATAATTTACGACCCTGACGGACAAAAAAATTTGACTGCTAAGAACGTGACAATTCAAAACAAAACCCAGTCAGAATTGTAATCACGCAAAACCCAAAAAAAGCAGAAAAAAATTAATCCGGTTGTAAAAGGGAACGAGTCCAAACCGTTATCCGACAGGATAACACAAAAAATGGCCGCAAATCTAACCATTCACACCACGTTCATACGGGAAGGATCACAAGGTAGGGAGGTGAAGGGTTAAATTTAAGCAGAATTACAAAAAAATGGCTACTAACAAAAATTGAGTGGGTGCGATGACCCAGGGGACTGGAGCCGTCTGGTTAATTGGCTTGGGAAGAATTTAAACAGAATATTACTAAAAAAAGGTAACAGTAAAAATTGAAAGGGTGCGATGACCCAGGGAACCGGAGCCGTCTTGTTAATTTGCTCGGGAAAAATTTAAGCAGAATATTACAAAAAAAATCTGATGTGGCCAGCACATAACCTCTCGCCGTATATTTTACCTGGCTGTATGCATCAAGCAAAGATTATTTTTATAAATACAAATAAATCTGATGTGGCCAGCACATAACCTCTCGCCGTATATTTTACCTGGCTGTATGCATAAAGCAAAGAATATTTTTATAAATACAAATAATATATTCATATAAATCTATGACGTATAAACTTCTTTATTATTCAATAATAGCATGTCTCAACATAAAGATATTTACCATAAATTATGTTACAATAAATTACAAAGTAGAGTTTACCATATATAAATATTAGGCTGGTAACAGCAATTTTCAATTCGAACAACTTTGTTTACTTTCTCTTCATATTCTTCTAGTAAAAACATTAATTTTGGGCGGTCTAAAATGTATATATCTGGATTGTGCATCTATTCTTATATATCTTCTTTTACATTTTATTTTTTCATACTTGTTATATCTAAATAACACTAATTCCTTTTAATAAAGTGACGGATAGATTGCACTCTGATTATTCTTATATCGATGTGTAATTTTGTCAATATTTACAACTTACTTGAGAAGAATTTGATAGCTTTTTCGCAATTCAAAGTTACTCTAGTCTATAGTACTGGTGTATATTGTCCCATAATGTTTGAAACAAATTTAAGTCCTTCAACCTAGACTTGTCATCTCCATAATAGTCACAGATCAAGAATTAAGAGATTCTCCAAATACATTTTTCTTTCATTACTCATTATTTCTGACACTGACACTGTCAGTTACAAATAATTTAAATTATCAACTATTTTTCATGGCATTCTTTCGGCTGTCAAATTTATTACAACAGATTATTTTATATATTATACTTCTTTTATCTCTAAATCTATGGAATATATAATAAAATATTTAAATGTATCAGATAGAGAATTTAATTTTCTTTAATATTACCACGAAAAAATTTCAAAAAATAATATTTAGAAGATTTTTTTTCAAGAATCTTCTACTTCCGGTTGTCCAATTGTTACCAAAACCTTTTCAGATCTTCCCATGAATGTCCGATTGGGAAATACGTTGTTAAACAAATTTTAAGTCTTATAGTTTTTGAGTAACCGTCCTTCCAACATCCCACACACACACATCCACACACACACACACACACACACACACACACACACACACACACACACACAGACATCATCGTAAAAATGTTAAAATCGGATTGTAGGGACCTTAAAACGTGCTTATTCAATAAAATCTGGATATGCGATTTTTAGCATGAATCCAATACCTCTCTTAGCGAGAGGTAAAAATGGCCAAGAAAAAATTGAAAGGGTGCGATGACCCAGGGAACTGGAGCCGTCTTGTTAATTGGCTCGGGAAGTTAAACAGAGTTACACAAAAGTTACTACCTCGGTAGTGTCAAAAAATCTATAAAAATTTTCAAAAATTTAAGTTAAACTTAAACTGCCAAAAAAAAGAAAAAATCTGTTGTGGCCAACACAATAACTTCCGTCATTCTTGTGTATAATGTATAAATTCCATATTTTTTCTTACAAAAGATTCTAAATTTCCAGTAAAATTATTTCATAAACAAACTATTCAAATTGCACTTGACACTGGCATCTTCTTCTTCTTTAGCTTTTCCCATTCGTTAGGGGTCGCTATTTTTACATGTCGTTCTTATTCAGTTCCTTTTCTCTCAAATCTTCCGGAATACAGTCCTTCCATCTTATCTTTGGTCTTCCTCTGTTTCTGTAACGTCCTATTACTAAACTATTCATTCTTGTTCCAATATAATTCTTCATTTCTCCTCATGACATGTTCAAACCAATGTAATCGTCTTTCTTGTATCTTTCTAAAAACTTGTAACACTAGAGTTATTTTCTTACCGTATCTTTCCGTGTATTCCCCAATATCTACTTCAACATCCTCATATCTGCCACATTAATTTACTTTTTATTGATACTGACATCTGTTAATTTGAATTATATGAATATATTACTAGTTCCCAAGTTTGGCATAGCTGGCTGAATTATAAAATTTAATTTCTTTAAAATTCTTTAACTCTGTATCTATTGAATATGAAGTATAAATTGTAATCAAATCGTATAGAGAATAATATATTCTTTAAGTTATAATAACGTTAAATGTCAATAAATCAAATTTAACTGTTAAATCTTCGAACTTCCGGTTGACCAATTATAACCAAAATCTAATCAGTTGTTCTTCTGGATGTAAACTTGAGGAATACGAAAAAATTATAATTTTTGGAATCGTGGTATTGAAGTTATGGAATCCGGAACTTTTGTCACACACACACACACACACACACACACACAAACACACAGACACACGGACACACAGACACACAGACACACATACATACAGACATCATCGTAAAAATGGTAAAATCGTATTATATGGACCCTAAAACGTGCTTATTCAGTAAAAACTCATCATTGAATTTTTTGACCAAAGACAATACCTTCCTTACCTAAAGGTGACGGAAGGTAAAAACGGATGAGCTTATGGAAACCCAGTGAGAGCAATGACCGGCCTCGAAACCAAATTTTAAATTAAATCCCCAAAAATTAGCTCTAATAAAATTTAAACCCAAAATTTTGTCCCAAAACCCCCATAGACCGTGGGAGAGCTACTCGAACCCCACGTGGCCTGAACCTCAAATTACAAACAGCAAAAAAAAATAAAAACAAACAAAATGAATTCGAGTAACTCACCCAAAACGGCTGTGGTTGACGCCAGAAAATAACTCAATTTGGAAAAAAAGGGGAACAACAAAAAACAAAGCCTTCACTCGGTGTCCTTCAGCCCTTGTCACTCGACCTCAACCGGTTCAGTCCGCGTCAGCGAGAAGAAAAAAACTCTCCTCGACACACGTTATAAATGAGATTCTTCCCTCAAGTGGACATACGGCGTACTAAAATAATGTAAGAACTTTTACCGGTGCTAAACAATTTAAATGAATTTACTCAGGAGTTACTAAACGTAATCTAAAATGAAATAAAGAGCCAGAGAACTAAAAAACAATTGAATTGTAAAAAAAATTAATACAGTTCTAACATAACTACGCCTAGATGTCATTGCTCGCACGCAGCAGCTGAGTAATCGGAGATTCTTAACCGGTGGCACAAAAAAAAATATTTTTAAAGATTATTATAACAAAAAAAAAATTATAAAGGGAACCGTGCCAGTGTGGTTCCAAATTGTCACAATGTATGTATGTATGTCTGTGTGTGTGTGTATGTGTGTGTATGTGTGTGTGTGTGCGTGTGTGTGTGTGTGTGTGTGTGACGAAAGTTTCGGATCGCATAACTTAAATACCACGATTCCAAAGGTTATAATTTTTTCATGTTTCTCAAGTTTACATCCAGAATTTTTTTGTTATAAATGGTCAACCGGAAGTACCCTCATTTGAAGATTTTAACAGTTTTTCTTGAAAAAACGCAGTTAAATATCATTTATTGACATTTAACGTTATTATATATTATTCTCTATACGATTTGATCGAATTTGATAGTTCATAATAAATAGATATAGATTTAAAGAATTATAAAGATATTAAATTTTATAAATTAGCCAGATGTGCTAACTATGGAAACTGCTAATATATTCAGATAAGTCAAATTGACAGATGTCAGTATCAATAGATGCGATCAATGAAGTAAGCAGTTCAAGCAAATGCTAGGTAAGCAAACGAGACTTGTTACTTAGTACACAGAAAGATTTTCTAGCTATATGACGAACTGATATTCACAAATGTCATCGAGAAAGTTATACAGTTGTCAAATATAACATGTGTATCTCTCATATCCCTTTTATTGGTCTGAAAAGTTATACAAAATGAATTTATAGATAGGTACAGTTATTTGCAGATAGTGGAATTAATTTTGAACATTTTTTAGGTCGAAGAAAATATTTCAAATTTAACAATGTTATTAACATTCATCACAAAACTTTGAAAACCTTTTTGACATGTAATTGATATAAACACACCATAAAATGATATAGAAACAGTACAAGTTAAATTAATGTATGTATAATTTGCATTTCCCGTCATTATATTTGATAAGTCAACAAGACAAGCGAGAAATTTGGCGCTTGGATTGATTGCGAGCAAATCAAGCAAATGCTAGGCTAGCAAAGTCGTTGAACAAATTTTACTTCCGATTGCTTGTTTTTCTGGGGAATATTACCAGTTGAATCAAATATATAATATACAAATTGTTGGAAGCGCGGCTCCCAAGGTGAGCGGCATGTTAAGACATGAATAAATAATAGACTTTACTTTTGTTTATACCTCAATTAAATTAGTATTTGTGTAACTTCACGTCGATGTTAGGAACTTTTATGTATGCAATGTAGAGAACACTGTAGTCGACAGCGTCTAGCGTCGTAGTAGAGATAATGGCTTAATAAAGTGTGTGTCACTTGTATACATATTTTATTTAAAAATCCAAAGAACCAGTCATCCACAAACATTTCATACAGAAAGAGTATTCGGAATAAAAAGTGTTTGTTCCATTTTGATATCCATATTTTCCTATCATCGTAATAATATTGTAACGTGCACACAACCGACGCCACTGAATCTAGCGACCATGTGACCAACGCCACTGGTCAAACGTTTCTAGAAACTCTTCGAAGGTGATAACGTAATTACCGGTAGCAGCTGTGTAAACAACTCGTGCGCGGCCTTACCTTTTGTCTCGAACGATTATTGGAAATATACCGGAATGTTCTAGAAATCTAGAATAATGGACAGCAATAAAAACGACGTAGCTCTGTGCGAAGCAGTGGAGTCCAGTATAGAGTTCAATTCAGTTTGTTGAAGCCAGAGAATTGAGTGGTATGAAAATAATGATGATATAAATAGTCTACAAGTTGGTCGAAGGCGGTCTAGTTGACAATGAGTCTACAGCTACACGCCTTAGTTAAATAAATACTGCTATAAATAAATAGTGAAATAAATATTGTTTAAATAAATAATTTTAGTGTTTAAATATTAAATAATATTCTTAATCTTAATTAGCGTTTATATTTGTTTAATCATAGTGATCGTTATCTTTATTATCTTTTTAATATTTATATATCGTTTAATAAACTACTATTTTAATTAATAATATTTCTTTGATTTTGATACTGCACCCAAATGAATAAACGTTACAATATTGCTATATGAAGAAAAGCGTGGATGGGTACACTTCCATATTTACTTCTATATGAAATGACAACAATAACACTATGCTACTACAATTTAATTAAATAAATGAGGTTGCTAATACCAATACAATTTTCAATTATATTAGAACGTCTTATTCTATCCAGTGGCAGGACTGCTATAATAATAAAGCACACTTTTTAATCGGCTAAACACACATTCGTAACATCAAAACTGAAATTTTTTGATCTTCTAATGTCAGACACGCCACGATCGACTTGTACGAAAGAAGCACTGTTATTGGCCGAGTTTGCAATGCCGCGCCAGCCACGACATTATGAAAATGAGCCTTAACTCAAAATGATGGATCACTTTCGTATGCTTAATATAATGTAATTATTAGTGTTGTGTCAGGGGAGACAAGAGACAATGTGTCAAAATGCTGTTTCCACAACATGTGATCTCCAATTAACGAAGACAAACGCATTAACAATGGCGCAAATTTTATTTCGCATACGTTGCATAATTGATTTGCCAACCATAAGCCATATACTGTTGATATAAGACAACAGATAATTTTTGCGATTGTATTGACAAACAATAATATTATTTAGAAAATATATATACAAATTGACGACCAAAATAACAAAGGGTTTTTCTTTTCTATCTTCGGATAATTATCTAGTGTTATAAAAAAATATTATTGTATAACATTGTCTTTTTATGGTATTTGTTATTTAGGCTACAAGCTACAAGTATATATAAGTAGTAGCTATGTAAGTCTAATTTTTGAAAGAAGTCCGATCAAGGTCATCTGTATCATGAATGAATAACAAATTAGCATACATTTATCTTTCTCATTTGCAATGACAAGAAGCGTGTGCTATGAAGAGGGATGTAACACATAATTCATATTTTTTGAACTTAGTAATGAAATTCTTTTTAAAACGAAGTACGTTGTTGACAATACTGTCGCTGTTCATTTATTAATTCAGATGTACTATCTTCATTCATAGCCATGCGAATAGTGTTATTTTATGTCAGAGTCGCTCACGTTGACAGCTTGACACGGTGAGTGTATCACAATTTTCAAATAATTATTCGGCATTCGGTCATATTTTGACTATACGGTATTCGACAGAATATATGATTTTCATACTGATTATTCGGCTATAATAAATAAGTGAATGCTAATTTACTCTAAAGACGCAAAAAATGTCTTCACTGCCTAAGTTTGCAAAAGCAAATAAACGAATTCCGAAATGCAGGGCGAACATTTCAACGTGAAAAAACCGAACCCTGCACAGAGGACATGTAATACTCTAACCACGGTTGAAATGTCGAAAAATATACTATTTGGTATAGCCGAATATTCGACTGAAATTTGATCGAATATTCGATATTCAATTATTCGGCTGATCTACTATTCGCCACGTCAGAACACTACAAAAGATGCATACGGCTTAATTTTATCTTATTTTTTAGAGACATGTGAAACTGTTTTTATCATTTTAATCATTATATTATATACATATGTATGTATATTTATTTCTTACCTAGCAAGGTTATGTACATATGTACATGCTATTTTTTCGAATTAATTACGAATATGAGTAGCATGTTGGACTCTAGTGTTATAGTGATCAGACAGAACTATTGCGTTACAACTCCGAAGTAATTAGAATCATTACCGTTGGTCTGTGAGACATTTGTTTTGAATCCCGTTTTGAGTTAATTAGAGAGAAGTTGAAAATGTTAGATTAGGAGACAAAATAGACAATAAAAATTTTAGTTTCGGAAATATGTACGTATTTATATAACTAAGGTACCTATTGCAAAGTATGTCAAATACGAACTCGCTAATTTCATTTAAAAGATTAATGGCCAGTTGCACAGCATATAGTTAATGGCTTAACTACTGGTTAACAGAAAAATGCGTACCGAAATTTTGACAGTAATATTTAATAACTCATTTAACATTTCGTTTCGATGCGATATTGTCAATTTAACCAACGGTTAACAATTTAACTACAAGCTGTGTAACTGACCATTAATGTATAAAAGCACTCATTAACCCACTTGATAGTTCGCTTCCTCGTGGTGCACCCTGAGTAACACTAAAGAACTAGCACAAATCGGCGACTAGACAATCCTCGAGATCCCCTGGTCATTACATTCATCACAATAGCTCAAACACAGTGGTAGTGACTAGACCTTCCGGCGATCCACTTGGGCAAACAAGACAGTATATCATATTGAAAGCCGCCTTCTACCATCTTAACCAAGTCAGCATCTTCAAATGTACAACCGACCCCATTGCAACGAGCGCCAATTTTAAATGCGACCTCGCCCAACAACTTATTTTATTTATCATTGATATATTTAAATTATGTGATGAATGTATGCCACATGCTAAATAAATAAATAAATAGTTAAATAACTATAAATATGATTTTATTTTTGTTATTATTTAAATTATGTATCGTTTTAATTATAATTAATTATATGAAATATTTTTTTAAGCTCCATGTGTTTTTCTTTTATTAGTAAAATAGTAGTTAGAATGTATTTATTTTTTGTGTTAAATTTAAGTTATAACGTTAGCCAGAGCTTAGGAACTACAGTAGTTATTTATATACCAATGGTTAGTTACTAGCTTTTTCTACATTGATGTTAGAAATTGTCGCCCGAGCGTAACGAGTACTACAACTAGTTTGCCAAAATACTTTCAACCAGAGGTATACACAATATTTTTACCTCTCGCCAAGGGAGGTATTGGATTCATGCTAAAAATCGCATATCCAGATTTTATTGAATAAGCACGTTTTAAGGTCCCTACAATCCGATTTTAACATTTTTACGATGATGTCTGTCTGTGTGTGTGTGTGTGTGTGTGTGTGTGTGTGTGTGTGTGTGTGTGTGTGTGTGTGCGTGTGTGTGTATTTGTGTATGTGGGATGTTGGAAGGACGATTACTCAAAAACTATAAGACTTTATATTTGTTTAACTACGTATTTCCCACTCGGACATTCATAGGAAGATCTGAAAAGATTTTGGTAACAATTGGACAACCGGAAGTAGAAAATTCTTGAAAAAAAATCTTCTAAATATTATTTTTTGAAAATTTTTCTTGGTAATATTAAAGACAATTAAATGCTCTATCTGACACATTTAAATATTTTATTATATATTCTATAGATATAGGTAGAGATAAAAGAAATATAATATATAAAATAATCTGTTGTAATAAATTTTACAGCCGAAAGAATGCCATGGAAAATAGTTGAAAATTTAAATTGTTTGTAACTGACAGATAAATGTCAGTGTCAGAAATCCGGAGACATTACTGAAGACTTTTTTTTGGAAGTACATATATTATATTATTTCTTAATGTATTAATAGTTAAATATTTAATATTATTATTATATTACACATACCCTTCACAGAGCTGGGAGCTGGGAACTACTTAAAGTAAAAGTACTGGAAGTATTACTTTAAATACATCCAGTATTTACAATACTTTACTTAAAATACTTTTGAAAAATAGTACTTAGTACTGTATTTAAAATACTTTTTTTCATAAAAAGTACTTCAAATACTTTTTGGTACTTAAAGTATCCAAAAGTATTTAAAGTAACTAAAATACTTTAAATACTAAATATTTCACGCATGCGCAAGAACATATTGCTGTGTGTTTTGTGCATTACTGTCAACACGGGCTTGAGCAAGTATAGGAATGTTATTAAAGTTTTCGCTATCTACAGTTTTCATCAAATTGTTGAAGACGTAAATAAAGATAAATCAAAACGTAATGACGTATATTATGATGAACATTTTGAACAACTTATTTATTAAAGGGTATTTTTACTTGCTCATCAATATTATAGAACTAAATAAAAAAAAATCTACTCCATTGCGTGAAGTAGTAGCTACACACATTAATCGCAGTATATGATGTCTGACTTTTAATAGCGATGCGTAAAATTTATTTATTTTATAACATTTTATATGCGTGAAGCCTTTTTTACAGGCATGTAAACAAACTTCATCACTTGTTCCACAAATAAAGGTACGAATTTTTTAAATAGGTACATAGTACTTCAAAATTAGTGGGCTACTGTCTTATTAGACGAGAGTGATATACCTAAATTTGATATTTTTTAAAAATATTTTAACTGATTTCATTAAAAAAATACTTAGTACTGGTACTGTAAGTAGGTCAAAAAAGTACTTAAAGTATTACTTTACTTAGTATTTAAATACTTTTGTTGTAAGTATTTAGTATTTAGTACTTAAATACTTTTTTCGAGTACTGGTCCCAGCTCTGACCCTTCATAAATACTGTTACTCCCGACAATGAATTGGAAACATCTCGAAAAATTAGAAGAGTAGGACAAAATTTCATCATAGAATGAATTTAAATTTAAAATATCGAAATATAAGGAATAGATATAAGTAGAATTTTTGGTGTAGTGTGTAGGTATACAAGAAATGTTAAATACATGAGGGCGCAGTCATGTGACTTTGTTGGCCTTGACAAGCAGATATGGGGGCCCATGTCAGAGTGATAGCTAGTAATTATGTATATAGATGTCAAATATCATAATCTCATTCTAAATTTAGTGAGTTTCCATTCCTCGATAAGTAAATTCCACACTCCTGGTGATAAATTAACTACGTGAATTTAGAAAATCTTGAAATTTTTAATGAAAAATTCTAACATTTGGCATCTATGTATACATAACTGCTAATTATCATTCTGAAACGGGCCCCCACATCTGCTTGTTAAGGCCAAGAATGTAACATGACTGTTCGCGCCCTATACTTATGTAACCAAAAAAAGAAAATGGCGAGAGTATTGTGCTGGCCACAACAGATTTTTTTAAATGAAGTTTGAAAAGCCTACATTTTTATCTATCGTAGAAAATACGTTTTTACCTTCCGTCACCTTTAGGTAAAGCAGGTACTGTCTTTGGTCAAAAAATTCAATGATGAGTTTTTGGGGAGTAAGCACATTTTAGGGTCCATATAATACGATTTTACCATTTTTTTGATGATGTATGTGTGTACATATGTATGTATGTATGTATGTATGTATGCATGCATGTCTGTCTGTGTGTGTGTGTGTATGTGTGTGTGTGTATACGTGTGTGTGTGTGACGACAGTTTCGAATCGCATAACTGCAATACCACGATTTCAAAAATTATAATTTTTTCGTATTCCTCAAGTTTACATCCAGAAGAACAAGTGATTCGATTTTGGTTATAATTGGTGAACCGAAAGTAGCCACATTTGAATATTTAACAGTTAAATTTGATTTATTGACATTTAATATTATAACTTAAAGAATATATTATTCTCTATACGATTTGATTACATTTTATACTTCATATTCAATAGATATAGAGTTAAAGAATTATAAATATATTAAATTTCATAAATCGGCCAGCTATACTAACCATGTAAACTTTAAATTTTTAAATTTTTCACAAATATCACAGCTATCTTTTGTGGGAAAAAAGAAACTTTAATGTTATATTTTATATAAAAAATCTTCCTTTACTTGTGTTCTTTAATGAGTTTATTGCCAACAATATTGTATTACATTGTGTTCTCTTATGTTCCGTATGAATGCAATTGCTATGGAACAAATAACCCCTAATTGTAAATAAAAAACGAGAAAAATGATGCATGAAACAAATAAGCACTACGGGAGCGCAATGTTAAAAATCAACCAGTACCTCCCGCTATTTACCTATGTATATAATTTTTATATTACTTTATAAATTTATCCATACAATATATTGGAGATTGTAGCTAAGCGACATGACACCTAGCGGCAAATATACGAAACCTTGTATACTACATTCTTCATTATCGTTATTGTCAAGGAGGACCGTTATTGTTATTATCATAATTATTGCTTGACTTTTACGTATTTCTTAAAATAATGGCTTCAAATTGCTGCGTGCCATTGTGCAATTCTTTAAGGAAAAGGAATCTGGATATTACTTTTCATAAATTTCCTTCTAATGAAGAGAAAATTAAAATAAAAAATCTGTTGTGGTCAGCACAATACCTTCCGTCAATCCTGTGTATAATGTACAAATTCCATACATAAATTTTCTTGCAAAAGATTCTAAATTTTTGGTATTTTATGATTCCTTTTCTCGGCAACTGAATTCCATACAAACCACACGAAATAAGAAAATTATGAAATTTTGAATGAAAGATTATAATACTTGTCAGTTATGGAGATAATTAATTGCTGTCATTTTGACACAGGTCCCCATATCTGCTTGCTAAAGTCAGCAAAGTCATGTCACTGCACGCGCCCTACACATAAATTTTCTTGCAAAAGATCCTATATTTCCAGTAAAGTTATTTCATAAACTATGCAAATTGCATTTGACACTGGCATCTTCTTCTTCTTTAGTTTTTCCCATTCGTTAGGGGTCGCTATTTTTTATTTTCTTCTTTTGTTTTGCGTGTCGTCCTCATTCAGTTCCTTTTCTCTCAAGTCTTCTGCAATACAGTCTTTTCATCTTATATTTGGTCTTCCTATGTTTCTTCCACCTTCTATTAATATATTCATCTCTCCTCATGACATGTTCAAACCAATGTAATCGTCTCTCTTATATCTAGAAACTTCTAACACTAGAGGTACTTCCCTTATTCTTTCATTGATTTACATTTTATTGATACTGACATTTGTCAATTTGAATTACCTGAATATATTAGCAGTTTCCATGGTTAAGTTAGCATAGCTGGCTGAATTATAAAATTTATTATCTTTATAATTCTTTAACTCTATATCTGTTGAATATGAAATATAGAGTGCAATCAAATCGTATAGAGAATAATATATTCTTTAAGTTATAATAACATTTAACTGAGTTTTTCAAGAAAAACTGTTAAAATCTTCAAATGAGGGTACTTCCGGTTCACCAATTATAACCAAAATCTAATCAAGTCTGCATATGGTTGTAAGGAAGATGAATATGCAAGAATTGTAATTTTTGGAATTCTAGTATTGGAGATATCGTGCATGAAAGGCGGTCACATACACACACACATACACACATACACACACACATACACACATACACACACACACACACACGTACATACGAACACACACACACACACATACAGACATCATCGTAAAAATAGTAAAATCGTATTGTAAAGACCCTAAAACTTGCTTATTCAATGAAAACTCACCACCGAATTTTTTGACCAAAGACAATACCTTCCTTACCTAGAGGTGAGGGAAGGTAAAAATCAACTCGGAGAATATGAGTTTACGAGTAGACGGAAACTCTGGATTAATAAATTAAAAATAGGCAAGAAAGTTAGTCCTTACATGAGAGTTTGTTCTCTTCATTTTGTTGAATATGACTTTTTCAGAGGTAAATTTGCAATAATATCTAATATTTATTGAAACTAAATATATTTATTTGTACTTTTCAGTTCTGCAACGGAAAAAATTGAAAAGAACAGCAGTTCCGACAATGAATTTGCCAAAAGTTATACACGGCAGTGCATCTTCTACGGTACCTTCTACTTCTGTGTCAGTCCGTGAAGAACGTTTGTCCATAAGAAATCAAGTGAAAGATACAATTACTTTACCACTTACAGAGAACTTGTGTACTGGGGATTTAGAAGACGAAGCTGATATAGAACTTCGAAATGAAGATGAGGTGGAAGCCGCAAATACCTTATTATCATTAATGCAGGGACAAGCTAATGTTGAAGTTTCTGCCCAAAAATCATTTCGTGACTTTCAAGTCCAAGTAAATACACCAAATAAATTAACGCTATGTGATTTTATTACAAATGATACATCATTAACAAGCTTGACTGGTTTAAATAGTCATCAAATGCTTAATTTAATAGTTGCAAATGTAGATTTGGTGTATAAAGACAAGCGAGTCCATAAATTATCAGTTCGCCAAAGAATTATTTTAACATTTGTCAAAATGAAGTGGAATTTAAGTTTCACAATATTAGCAGTGTTTTTTGGATTGACTCCAACTCTGTGTAAAACTTATATTGTACAGATGTTAAACATTTTATCCAGTATATTAAAAGCTGCGATTGATTTTCCATCAATGGATGAAATTATACATAATATGCCAATTTGTTTCCAAGATTTTAAAGATACGCAAATTATATTGGACTGTACGGCAATTTTTACAGAAAAACCTAAATGCCTATGCTATCGAATAAGATTTTATTCACATTACAAAAGTACACAGACAATAAAAATTATGACTGGTGTAACACCTGCTGGATTAATTTCCTTTATAAGTAAACCCTACGGAGGTCGAGCTTCAGATAAGATTATATTTGAAAATTGTAATTTAATAGATAGATTGGAAGAGAACTCGGCTATTATGGTGGACAAAGGATTCCTAATTGATAATATATGTCAGCAAAATAACATTAAATTATACCGGCCACCGTTTCTTCGCCATAGAAAACAGTTAGACAAAAATGATGCGGAATACAATACAAAAATTGCTGCAGCTCGTGTGCATGTAGAACGAACGTATCAAAGGGTTAAAACTTTTAAAATATTGGGAGGAAAGTTACCTTGGTCACTTGTACAATCCGTGGAAGATATATTTATAATAGCATGCGGTATCACTAATTTATCTGCTCCAATTTTAGCGGCTGATAAATTCTTAAAATAAAAACAAATTTTCTGTACTTATATTTTATTTGCTTGACTGATATATTTCATGTAACATATTATTATAAAATTTATTTTTTACATTAAATACTATTGATTTTGAAAAATTGTAATTGTATTCTGTTTTAATTATTGCCATACTTTTGTCGAATGAACAAAATATTGCAAAATAACAATACTGCAAATTTAACATTGCCATTCCTAATTGTATTTGGGAATAATAGGAGTGATTTTGTTTGATACAATAAACATTATCTTTAAATTCTAAATATTGTAAATTATTTATAATATTTCCTAAAGTATCGGATGAACCTGAAACAAAAATAATTTTTGTTTTGTTTATAATTGATTAAAACGAATAAATTACCTGAAAAGGGGCATTTTATTTCTAAAAGAGCTTCGGGATATTCCTTATTCAAAATTACACCATCTGGTGAAAATCCCAACCATGGATTAAATTCCGACACAACTAGACCACATTCTACTACATTTAACCCAGTTGTTTTTTCAAAAACTTCGCGTGCTACTGCTTCCTGTTCTAAACCATGCCTGACAAACTTGTTAGAAAAAGATTTTGGAAAAAAGTATTTGTTACATTTTTTATGCCAATCTTGACCCTTGTAAGTTAAAATTTCATGTATTCGAGACCCTGTAATTCTAAATTTCCTTTTAGCTAGCCATTCTGATTTAGAATTTTTTGTATCTTTTATTATTAAATCACTAATATCCGAAAAATTTTCAAAGTAAGATTTTTCGCAACATTCGGAACTAAAGTTAAATGAAAATTGCGCTAATTGCATCATTAAAACTGACTGACAGGCATGGTTTAAAATTATGGTATTCGTAGCATCTGGATTTTCGATCATTGTAGTACTAGGAGCTATGATCTGCTGAGTTCTTTCTTTAGTTCTAAATTGAAAAAATATAAAACAATAAAATTTTACAAATTACTTATGTTCGCCACGTATACTTATGAATTGCCAAGGCAGAACCGGGCAAGCCAGATATAAAAATGCTTTTAATATCCATTAGCATGTTACTGGTTATTTTCAGTTGTTCCTTTTTTATCTTTTATTTTAAAACAGGGCATCTCTTCAATTGGTAAAGCTTTGTACTTTTCCTGTGTACTTATTTTTTGAGTGGACCAGGCACAAGCGATGTCTGTTTGCGATATTCGCTCTAATTTATTCAGTGGTATTCTGAAACAAACACAAAACGAAAACAAAACACGAAAAACTAAATAAGCCAGATATCATAATGTTAAAAAATCACATGGCAATGATAAGCGCCTAAATAATTTTAAACTAAATACACCTGGTACAAAATATTAACACCGCAGACACATGTTTGCACCTGGAACTTTGGCCGGCTTTACAGGAACAAACTGCACTATCTACTTTGTACAGTTGCTCGTTGTCCATGTCCATATTTCTGAAAATGATTTCAATTTTATGAGGTGATGATTGCAGAGCGCTTGTTTGTAAACACAGGGCAAATTTTTTAAAAATATTATCATTTTCTTCAGTAACACCACATAAAATTAAATGTCCAGCATTTAGAACTTGTTCCCCTTCTTGCACAGTTCGTGAATTTTCATTTCCATTTACGTATTGTAAATAACTGATTATTGAAAATCTTGTATCAGAATCCATAACCTACAACGCAAAAATGTCATTTGTCAGTATTAAATACCCGATTATTTGACAGTACTCACTTAATATTTGTACAGTATAGAACTGATCTATTAAATTATAATAATTAACGTTTATAAAACACTGTTAAAACCCTCGAAAATACTTGAATACAAATGTTTACATTGGTTCGCATATAACTTTCAAAACAGTATGTAGCATAGAAGGTTTTCAATTTTAGCCGCTGTGGCGTTGCGAGCTTAAAATCAAACTCCAATAGAAAAAGTATTAAAGCAAACTTGTAGAAAATGGAATAATCTTTAATTCTTATAATAACAAATTCAGAAAAAAATACATTTAAAGGTATTTTTTGAAGAAAAACTATCTTAAGCTTGAAGTAAACTGCCATTTCTGGTTATCCGATTGCCACCAAAATCTAATTAGTTCTTTCCATATTAGAATAAGTAGCGCGAGGTAAAAATAAAAATCTGATGTGGCCAGCACAATATCGCCCGCTATGTAATTTTTGTTAACTTAAATACCTTCATAATTATTAATGTTGTCTATTGCATTAAGTTCCATTGCATGATATAGTAATATAACTATTGTTCCTATTTTTTATGTATTATCCGTATTTTCTTCTCCAAATAAATTGTTTTATAAATTTAAAATATATAGAAAAAGTATTAATGCAACCTGAAGAAAATTTGATAATCTTTAATTTTTATAGTACAAATCGCGAAAACATGTAATTTAAATGTATTTTTCAAAGAAAAACTCTCTTGAGTTTCAAGTAAAGTGCCATTTCCGGTTATCTGATTTACATCAAAATCTAATGGCTTCTTTCCAATGTAAAGTAAAGGGCAATGTATAAGAATTCCCATGTGCTGCTATCATAATTTTCGAATATTAATCAACTTTTTTTTCTATAAATTTAATTAAACATATATTTTAAGTAAATTGTAAATTACTGGCTAAGTATACAGAGGCATAATGTTTATACATCACTCTGTACATTTCTTGTTTCGTTCAGTCTCCTAACGTTCAAATCTTGACCAAGAAGTTAGCGCAGACGAACTTCGCGCGCTCACAATTTAAAAGTACACTCCGTAGTACAATAACTCTATCTATTCCGTTTCAATAAATAATTTTCAAATATATTTTGTACTCCGAAGTATATTTTTTATATCGTGAGCGCACGAAGTTCACCTGCGCCAACTTCATGGTCAAGATTTGAACGTTAGGAAATTGAACGAAACAAGAAATGAAGTGGGCGATGTATGAACATTAGGACGGTGCATGTGTTCCCAAGATTACTAGTTACTACAAACTAAATTTACTTTTAATTTTAAATTAACAAAAAATAATCGGTTCAGTGGGCAATCAAAAAATTATTTGAAATTGGAGAAAATTATTTATAAATTTATTTCCTGTCGTTGACAATTGACAGTGATATTTGAAAATTTGAATTTTAGTATTTTTTTATTAAAATGGTCGTTGTTTCCCTTATCCACATCCTTTTATTTTATACATCATCTCCAGAGCAATAATCTAAAATATGTCTATCACTTAAAATGCTATTAACTATCATGCCTTTGCTTTGCATAACAAATAGTATTTCCACCTTTACATGTGGTGTGGAATAAAAAGATCCCCAAAATAGTATTGCCAACTGAAACAGTTATTTTTTATCACTCCGTAAGAGAAGTTATATATTATTATTAATGATAAGGAGTCTGGTTTACTCACGAAGTTAAATATTTAACATTTATTTAAATCTGTTAAATCGTGATCGATAAACATGTACACAGTATGGCTATGAAGTTTTAAGACTTTCCTTATAAATAAGACAAAAGCCGTTGTATCATCAAAATCACCATTTATTCTTCAATTACACATTCCTTCTAAATCCACACAGCGCTTGCTGCGGTTCTCCACTCCGACTCCATTCACGGCGTTCTGCAAGACTAAAACTGGGATGCTGTTCAATACCTTTGTAACAGGTTGAAGTGCGTAATATAATCTTCCTGGCTTCCGCCAGCCAAATGTAACAGTATAAAATCTTAGAGCGGACTGCGCAATATAGCGTAGGTAAAGGTGATTATTATTACAATCTGTTCCGGTCGTTAGCGAAGAAATGGGGAACCACCTATTGCGTAGCGTGCAGGTTGGACCGAAAATTTAGCCGTCCGTTCCCTACGCATTACGCCATGTCATACCTTCATCACGATGAAATTTTAGTTTGGGAAAGGAGAGTCAGCTGGGGCCAAATCAGAAGCATATGGTGGATGATGCAACACGGTAATATTTTTGCAGGACAAATTGACGCACGACTGTTGCTTTATAGACCAGTGCGTTATCGTCCAATTCTTTTTAAATCTTCAATCGAGGTGTTTTTTTTTTTGTCGATATTCACCTACTTTGCAACCATCTTAATTATAACACGGCGTTCAAAAACCAACAGTTATCGAATTGCTTCCATGTTTTCAGCGTTTCTGCTTAATGCTGGGCAGTCACTCTTTGGGTTCTACAGAAAATCAGTTCTAAATATTTATAGTCATACTGTATTTCACAACCCTCTGTATTAATTAACGAAATTCATACCTCAATTATACCTTTTTATTTCCATTATTTGTACATATTTATGCTATGTTACTGTCAGTGAGATATCCATATGTATAATCTCCATAATCACCTCATTCTAGATCGATTCAACTTCCATTATTACATGTAACAACCCCATCTATCTCTCCTTATAGATTTAAGTGCCAAAATTTCCCGGTGAAATGTAAATTAACATTTCTATTAGCTCTACTATCTATTTATGTACTGTTGTAGTATTCATAATGGCACTGCTTATTGAAAATTACGTTCAAGCGCTCAAGATAAATCTGATAATTTACCACAAGTGGATAGTTGGATGGAGTAAAAGAGTTAAGGTAAAAAATAAATATAAAACAATGAGTTTTATTGTTACCTAACAAATGTTTATTTTCTTACAGGTCTGGTCATGTTTCGTACGAAGAATCTGCGATAGGTTTTGTGGATCTGCGCCGAGACAATATTTATACAATTCGATGCAAAATGTCTAGAACACAAAGTAAAGCAGAAAAACTATGATGTTGTATTGAATGTGGATGAAAATATAAATAAAATTTGACTTTTGTTCAAAATGTTTTTTAAATTCGAGCTAGTACAAATTTTACTCACGTGGTGCGCTGCCACACCATGACCTATGACGTCAGGGGACATTTTAAGTCACATGGTTTATTTGAAAATTTATACATTTTTCTATAATTTATAACTCTTTATTTAAAGAGATTATTACGATTTTGTTTTCACAAATACTCATATCTAATATAGTTTTGCAAATTAAAAATACTTGCAACCACCATATTTATAACGAATTAGATTCATATAAGTATTTGTATTAGATATCAATTTGTATTGCCATCTTTGTTGTGTTAATTGTGTCTGTATCTATTCTATTTGCGAAATGAATCTATACTACTCATCCCTTGCATTTCTGATACAATTTTAGAGACAGAGATATCGATGTTTCGTAATTCCAGAGGTAGACAAAAGTTTTAATGGCATTTTAACATAAATATAGAGTGTGTTTCTGTACTTATGGATCAAACTTTAAGGGATGATAATACAGGTAAAAGTAAGTCAAAAAATCTTAATCCGCAATGTCTAATTAGTCAAAAATCAGCTGATTACCACGTTTTGGCATTTTTTGGAAAATTAAAAACACATACGAGATGACCTCTTAAAGATAAACACAAGCCCTCAGTTGACCAAAGTCGTAACTCTTATAGTTTTTAAGGTATTAATGGAAAACTATGAAAAATAAGTAAATTAGATGATATATATCTCGGAAACAGTTGAAAATTGGACTTTACGAATTAAGACTTTTTTTACATGTATTATGATCCCTTAAAGTTTTATCGATAAGTATGGAAACACCTGTATATCCTTAGATTGTAAAGAAATAGAACTATGGGTAATATATTAGTATTTATGTTATAGAAAATGTCAATTAAGGCATTAACAATTACACCACCATTTATTAGTTTTGTTCATTTCTGTCAACCGTTCGTATTTCTAGATAAATGATTTCTGAATTTGATACTATGATAAAAACCCGTTAAATTTATTAAAATAGACACCTAGTGAAAAATATATAAAGCCACTGGCGACTCGTGAAACATTTTGATGGTAGAGCCACTCAGCATAAAATATATTCCTCCTACCTCCCTTTTTAAAATAAGAAAGACGATTTATCTTCCTAGCCTAAGGTTATTTTGAGTTGTAAAGGTTTATAATTTCAAACAGTTATATATATATATATATATATATATATATATATATATATATATATATGCAAAAGGCTTATTCCGTAATGAACTAATTTTATTCTTGGTGTATGGCGTGGAGCGGAGCCTTCCGTCCGTTTTAGTTTTGGCTTCACGGCAAGTGCACGTCGCACTAGACGAGCCGGCAGGCGTTTGGCTCCAAATGCATATTCATATTCAGAACATAACATCCCCACAACTACCCAGCCCCCACCTACCTGCGACAGTTCACATTTAAGGAAATGCCGAGCCAGAAGTAGTTTGGCACCGTTAACGGCGTTGCTTTGAAGAACAAATGCGTTGCGATTTTTCTCTACTCAACTTACGCGGGCATTATATATAACATTTGGGGAATATTGTTTTTATATATTCTGTGACATTATTTACAAATTATATTCCATACATACAGAACAAAACTATTACTAATCAATCACTGACCTCTTTATTTACAGAACGGGAGATACAAATTTGCCTATATGAAGAATAGCCGATATAATTTTATTCCATTTGAAATAATTTTCATTGTTGTTTCGTCGTTTGAGCGTCTCTGTGCCGGCGCATTTGCAATTAAGCATATCTATTAGTGATCGCGGTGTTAAGAGGTGTAATCGCATTTGCACAAAATTAATACAGGAGCAAAGCGAGTATATGTGTTCGCCCATAATACTATTAACTATTTATTACTGAGTTCAGATACGAGTATCTACATTTCCTGCATTTCTTATCAACACCGCAATTTCTAATGCCCTTAATCTTATTTATAAATAATGTCTCATAATATACATAACTATTTCAGATATAAACAACAATTCCACAAATTTGAAATGTTAGATAAATTATATTAGATATAAATACTGAATCAATGGTTACCATGTGGCCGATAGGTAAACGAGGGATTTTATGATATCTAGAAGTTTTTTGATTGAAGTTAGAGTATTTTTATTTCTTAGTTAGTTATATTTGAAGTTTCTAAATTTATTTTATATTGAGTTATGATATAAAAGTGTCAGATTTAGAATATGTATGGGTAAGTATGTGTATAGTAAAGTTTATTCTCACAAACTTGAACGATTTCTATGTGCAGACTCACGTTTAAAAGGATTTGCACCATAAAAAACTTCATGAGTATTCAAAATTCAACTCTTGGAAGACTAGGTTGGACTTGTAATAGTGTAATACGTACGCTAAACATATACATAACATTTAGATTTAGAGGGTTTGTGGGGAAGGCACAACCATGCACTACCCGCATTGCCAGATGAACTCATTTGCTTCATAATGAGAAAGTGAGATAAGTTGAGAAAGTTTGTAATTACAACTAGATGCATGTGAGAACCAACGTTTACAGGTCATTTTTCATATCAATCAAATTAGTTTTACGTTAGACTCACAATTATTACATTGTGGATGGGAACGTGTGTGTTATATTATATTTGTATTTTTTCATAATTTAGGTAAACCTAATGAGACTTGCAATAATGATGTACTTAAAATTTAGGAGAAATGGAATATTTTTGACTTCCTTAAATAGAATTCTTTGTTATAATAACTCAAAATCATTCCATTTTTATCTCCTGCTACCCTTGGTAAGGGAGGTATAGGTATCGTGCTAAAAATCGCATATCGAGATTTTGGTAAATGACCACGTTTTAAGGTCCCTAGAATCCAATTTTAACATTTTCACGTTGATGTCTGTGTGTACGCGTGTATGTATATATATATATATATATATATATATATATATATATATATATATATATATATATATATATATATATATATATTATATGTGTGTGTGTGTGTGTGTGTGTGTGTGTGTGGATCCTCTTTACGCTCTAACTCAAATACTATCATTCAGAAAGTTTTGAAACCATGTATTTCTATCTTATTCTAATATGGAAAGAAGCCTTTAGATTTTGGTGGTAATCGGAAAACCGGAAATGGCAGTTTACTTGAAGCTCAAGATAGTTTTTTTTTTTCAAAAAATACCTTTAAATGTATTTTTATCGCAATTTATTATAATAAAAATTAAAGATTATTCCATTTTCTACAGGTTTGCTTTAGTACTCTTTCTGTATATTTTATGGATAAATTTAAAGTAATATAAAAATTATGTCTCGGAGCGTATGCTTTAAACACATCTCCATGTTTACATAGTTCAGCTCAAATGCATGTAGGTTACAGATAAATGTCACTGTCAAAAAAATTATCATTTCAAAATAATAATAGTAACGTTTTAAAAGGAAAATTGTAAATAGAACAATAGTTTTATGTAAAGGGACTTAATATACATAATTTCTAGCATTAGTAAATATGAAGGTATGTATTTAAATAAAGAAAAAAAAAATATATTATCACGGCATTTTATCTATTGCTGGGTGTACTAATCTTATTTGTACACACATTTCCGTAATGATGATGACATATTTGTATCGTACGGGCGTTTACCACAAGGGTTAATTTTATGCCACTTAAAATTCGAATTATTTGGCGTTCATCGGGATCGAATCGGATTCCCCAGATTCGCGACCAGACATCATGCTCCCGGCAACGAGACCCCATAGGTAAATGATGGGAGGTATTGTGTTGGTCACATCAGATTTTTCAAATTGGTTTTCACGAAGACGAAATACTTTGGGAGTCTGATCTAGATCTATGTACAACATTTCATTACAAGTTCCAACATCTCATCATCTTCTGTATCCATGAATCATAGATCTTTCCATATTTTATACAGCAACAATACTATTTCGAAATACGAGAATAAAACTACTAATAAGTAAACCTTTATTCACAATATCATAGCTCATAACACATAGGTAACTGTTGAGACACAGCTGAATCAAAGTTCAAAGTCAAATTTGACTGTTTAAAATCTGAGGTTTATCTATGGTTTAAGGTAAAACCGGGCTTAAACTCACCATGTACAATCGAGCTTAAGTATTTACGAGCTGGCAGATGATGAATCCAACGAATTTTGTCGTATGCTACATATAGATATTTTTCTATTCAACGATATATTATTTACTTACCTATGTTTATTTGTGTCAAACAGCAAAAATACAAGAATTATTAAATTTATATTTTAAAAACATCTAAGTAATTGTAGTAAACGGCATGGAATAAAAAAATTCTTGTATCCAAAACATTGACCAAATAACCTTAAACTATCCGTTTTTGCTAGCATTTCTACTCACAGATAGATACATATCTATGTACTTCTTCATAGAACAAACTCTTTAAAAGCTTCAAGTATTATTTGGAAATAAGTTCCCTAACTTGTTAACATATCGCAGTTTAATAAATTTTGCATTCTAGGTTACGCTACGCTAACTCTTGCTTTTGTACTTGTGCATGATATACCACAAATTCGATTTTATAATTTATGCAAATTTTCCTTTACATAATTTAATTTCATTGGGTCTTTGTGACGCCTTCTCGTGTAGTAGAACTCCGTTGTATTTTCATATGGCGAATAAACTTAAGGATTATTCATATGAACTAATTAAAACTTACAAATTTACATTCATATTCATAAAATTATGGTGAAAATAAATATTTTTGCAGACATGTATATGTGTACACATACGAATTACAAAGCTTTTATTATTGTTTTTATACAGGAAATCTCTGTAACTGCCACCCGTGTATTTAAGATTTGATTCTGGGGCATAAAGCAAATCGAAAATTAGGTGAGAGTGTAAGTTAACACAATAAACAAATGTAGATATTAAAAACTATTATTAGGAAACAAGTTATTTTCCATTTATGTTGTTAAAATCTGTGTTCAAATAGGATTACCGGAAAATTCATCGCTGGTAAATTAATCGCGGGAAACATTGGTCGCCGGAATATTGATCGTCAGAAAATGAGGAAAATTGGTTGCCGGTAAATTGATGGCGTGGAAAATGAATCGCAAGAAAAATTGATAGCAGAAGTTCATTGTTAATAAAATTTTCTACTACTCAACTGTAATGAATAAATTTTAGGCGGTACCTAGCATCCCGACAAAGGGAACACAGTTTGGTCCCGCTTAAGGAACCACATTTTGGTCCTGACTTCATTTATGACGTCACATTACTGACGATAGAAAAGGTACATTTCTCTAAATAAAACAACAATAACCTAACCTAACGCACAAAACGAGTCTGGAATTTTTCAAGCGTGACTTTTCTGCGTTATCTGTTATTTGTAACTCCATTAATTTGAACAATTTTTTTGCATGAATAAATACCCTAGCGATCAATTTTCCTACCGATCAATTTTATTTTCTTAGCCATCAATTTTCTGGCGAGTAATTTTCCAGCGACCAATTTTCCCCGTGATAAATTTACCGGCAATCAATTTTTCTTGTGATCAATTTCCTATGCAATTAATTTACCGACGATCAATTTACCTGGCGATCAATTTTCCGGCGTTCAATTTACTGGCAATATATTTTCCAGGCTATTAGTTTACTGATTATGAATTTTCCTCGATTATTTTCCGCGATCAATTTACCGGCGACAAAGTTTCTGTATATACAGGGTGTTCCGCGACTCAACCGAAAAACTTATACCATATATTCCGGGGATCATTCCGATCAAAAAATGTTATATGGCCTATAGGTGAATTCCTCTTTGTTTCGGAAATATCGAAGAAATTTAAAAAAAATGATAAAAGAAAATTTATTCGTCAATGGATAGCTAATTAACACAAAATTACAGCAACTGTTCAAAATGAGAACCGCCATTTTCTAAACATACATTTATCCTTCGAGTCATAGAATGTTGCCATTAATTACTGCCAATTCATTCTTTAGGGAATTAGTAGCTTCAACTATACGGTCAGTCAACTCTTCCCGTGTTTACCATTACTATACACACGAGATTTGAGGACACAGAAAAAAATCTAAAGGCGACAAGTCAGGTGACCTAGCTGGCCACTTTACAGGACCAACTCGTCCTATTCATCTTTCTGGAAAATTTTCATTAAGAAACACCGTCACTTGTCTCCCAAAATGTGGTGGTGCCCCATCTTGCTGGAATCACATGCCACGACCAGCTTCCAGAGAAATATCTTCCATGTAATTCGGCAATTCTTCTTGCAAAAAGTGAAGGTAAGTTTCTGTAAAGAACAATTCGATCTGGGTATCGCCTGAGGTACTCCGCAGCTGCAGCACGTCCACTTCCATTGCAAAAACCATACACGAAAACCATATTGGCATATTCTGCTTTAGTAAAATGCGACATAATGGCTTAAATTAATAAGACAGCACAAAAATCATTCAGTATTAACTACGATAGTAAACACGTCAATAAAAACTGTTATTGTCAAGCATACGTTAATTCGTCAAGGCTAACTCAATTTTTTTTTAATTCCTTCGATATCTCCGAAACAAAGAGGAATTCACATATAGGTCATATAACATTTTTTAATCATAATGATCCGCGAAATATATGGTATAAGTTTGTCGGTCGAGTCGTGGAACACCCTGTATAGATAATATTTCAGCAAAAAAAAAAAAAATTATTATCATCATAATTTTATAAATATGAATGAGTTTTAGAAATATTTCAAATATTAAATGGCCAAAATTGACCTTTGTAGTGCACTCTCCACGCCAGCAACAAGTGCCCATGAGGTGACGCCTGGTAAACGCCAGACGGTACAAATATATCATCTTCATTACCGAAATCTGTGTACAAACATATTGGCACACCCAGCTATGCCTTGATTTTATTGATTTATTTTAAAATGTCCATCATGGAGCAACGGTTCGTCGGATCATAGCTCAGGAATCGATTTTTGAAGCCTTCATGGAAGACTATTCCTCTGGTTGCAAGGGGAGATATGGCACCATCGAGATCTGTTCACTGTAGCTAATCAACGTTCATCCATCGGGAAAACGCTGCGACTGAAGGATGACAATGCAGAATATCAGCTGTACCTACATTTACTACCTCGTTGCTAAACCACGCTCGTACCAGAAATCGTTGTGTCGCAGTCTTTCGAATTCGCTGTGCGATTTGAAAGATCATCTGCTAGAGGATGGCATATTGAAGCTAGCTGTACCGAAGTTAGGCTGTGGACTAGATGGTTTGGATTGGAGAATTGTTAGGAATATGTTAGAGCTCCTCTTCCTGCTGTACCGGAGTAGAAACTCTCGTTTGCAGCTTTAACCTAAACGGACAGAAAGAACATCTCAAACAGAGCATCGTCTATTATTTCTTTAAGAATTCTAAATGTACGACATCACGAACTGTTTCGGGACGATACAGTCTTAAGAAGGGGGCAGAATGGTAAGCGCGCGGCCGCCGCGCTGAGCAAACAAGTCTAAACCTGTCGGTGGCATATTTATCGCGTGCGCCAATTGAGTAAACAAATCTATTTGACGCATGACATTATAACAGGATTAGACCTACTTATTTCCTGAACGTACGCATATTGATACGCATGGTGAACATAAATAGTTCGTGATATAAATATAGTGAAATAAATATCGTTTAAATAAATAATGATTTGTGTTTGTTTTTTAAAAATCTTAGTGTTTAAGCATTAATAATATTCTTAGTCTTTAATCAGGGTTTATATTTGTTCATTCATAGTGTTCGTTATTTTTATTAGATATCGTTTTCTCATTTATGTATTTCTCGTTAAATAAACTTTAATTTTTATTTTAATATTTCTCTGATTTTTACATTTCACCCACATAAATAAACGTTACAATATTTATTAATATGACAAATAATTAAATCCTCTAGGATCAAAACTCATTAAATCCACTTTAGAAGAATTTTCAGAATCACCAAGAAGTCTGTCTAACTACTAACAATTTAAGAGTTGGTAGGACTTTTGGCATGGTTTACATGTTGATTAATCTTAGCTACTCTGTTTAAATTTCTACTACTGTTGATGATGAGAACTTAATTCTCGACGTATATAGTTTATATTATAATTTTAAGGTTAAGGGGTAATTTTATTAGTTATAATTTAACCTTAGACTCCTCCTATTATAAATTAGTAACAATTGAATGAGTCCTCGTTTTGTGGATTTTTAACAATGTGCTGATAAATAAATAGCAATAAATGCAACGGATTTGTTTTATAGAAACAAATTTAAAATTAAATATGAACTTGAGGTGTTTGCAACCGATAGTATAAGATTTAAAGAATTAAGAAAATGAATAGTTTTTTAATGAGTTTTCACAAAGCACAAATTATAAGCAAGGCACAGAAATGACAGCACAGAAAGATCACAATTTTTAATAATGAAAAATGTATAATATTCAAAAAAGATAAACTACATTTCATTAGAATATCTAATGTATAATCTGAAGTTTCTTTTTGCAATCGATTTTAAAACGGTTTTAGTGTATTTTACTCTATTTAAATATATAGAATGGTGGATAATTATCGCAAGACCATTTCCATGTATTCAATAAATTTTACACCGAAAGTGGATTTAATGGGTTTTGATCGCAGAGGATTTAATTTCTAATTTTTTATCATCTCTGGCTTGTAGAACTCTATAGGTAAAACTATTAATTTAATATCAGGTCGGCATTTTTGATAAAATAAATAAATAAAATAGTTTTGCTTCATATAGACTCAGCACCTAGGTTATAATAGGTAAAGTCCCGCTGAGGATAGAACTAAAGCACTCATTTCTCTGTTACTTATTTGTGCAGTTGTAGAAAGTCGGTTGCGACGATCTTATATAAAAAATTGCAGTATTTATGAAATTATTCTTTAGTATTGAATCATGAGATTAACAATGTTTAGTTAAAGTACGAGATTCAATAAATATTATAGTAAAGATGAATACTTCACATACGTATTTAACCTTTCTTTGCTCTAAAATAAAATAAAAACCACACCAAATCCATCCGGTAGTTTTTAAGACTAGATATCACCAACAAACGAACAGACAGACGTCTACCAGGAATTTTATTTTATGCTATCTAAAAAATATCTACTTTTTCCATTACCATACAAAACTATAATTATTTTCTCACGATTTATCAACTTTAAAAGAAAAGTAATTCTTAAATGTTTTATCATCGGAATCATACCACTTAATTATACCCGTCAAAACGAATCTTATGGCTTTATTCATTCTACCATTCAATTAACCCAGAGAGATGTTTAGATGCCCTTAGTGTAATAATATAATAGACTAGGAAGTGGGAAATTAGATCGAAGATTGCTTTGTAATGCAATGCATAGGGGATATTGACTTCATAATTTGCGATTCCTGATAGTGGTTTATTAGAGAACATAGGATTAAGAGATATAATAGCGCTCTATTATGCTATGTGGAACATGGAACAGGAATTTCAGCTATTTCATGGACTATTAATGATTACAGGGTCCGTGGTCGTATGCATCAGATAACCGACAGTGATTCTGACGTCAGTTAATATGATTACAAATGAGTGGCACAAATTGTGATAAAAGCAATATTTGGTAAAATTTACCAATTAACGAATTATATACGTATTTACATATAGGTATGTTGGTACATCCATCTGTAGATAAGAAACTTGGTAAATATACTTACGAGTATTTGTTTTATTTGCGTATACAAGTCAAGTTTAAAGTTGGTATACATTTATCTCTCTTATACTTGCAGTGACAAAAAGGGCGGGCGATAGCGATGTATATAGCAGGTTTGACCATAGTTTGCCTTTCAAAAATTCATGTTTTTCGACTAAGTTATGACATGCGTTTTTAAAACGATGTTCGTCCCTGTAACGCAAGTTCATTTATTAATTCGGATATATTCATAGCCGTGCGTATAGCGTTATTTTATATCAGTGTTACTGACAATCAAACTCTGCCAGGTATCTTATTTTTCACATATTTAGTTACTTCTTTTTGAATTTTTAATTACTTTACTAATACATTTATATAAAAAAATAAAAAAATCTGATGTGGCCAGCACAATACCTTCCGTTAATCCTGTGTATTATGTACAAATTCCATACATAAATTTTCTTGCGAAAGATTCTAAATTTTTGGTATTATGTGATTCTCTTTCTCGGCAACTGAATTCCATACTCATGATAACAAACAAACCACATGAAATAAGAAAATTGTGAAATTTTGAATGAAAAATTATAACACTTGTCAGTTATGGACATAATTAATTGCTGTCATTTTGACACAGGTCCCCATATCTGCTTGCCAAAGTCAGCAAAATCATGTTACTGCACGCGGCCCCATACATAAATTTTCTTGCAAAAGATCCTATATTTCCAGTAAAGTTATTTCATAAACAAACTATGCAAATTGCACTAGACACTGACATCTTCTTCTTTAGTTTTTCCCATTCGTTAGGGGGTCACTATTTTTTATTTTCTTCTTCCACTCATTTTTGTTTTCCGTGTCGTCCTCAATCAGTTCCTTTTCTCTCAAGTCTTCTGCAATACAGTCTTTTCATCTTATATTTGGTCTTCCTATGTTTCTTCCACCTTCTATTAATATATTCATCTCTCCTCATAACATGTTCAAACCAATGTAATCGTCTCTCTTATATCTAGACACTTCTAACACTAGAGTTACTTCCCTTTTTCTTTCATTGATTTACATTTTATTGATACTGACATCTGTCAATTTAAATTACCTGAATATATTAGCAGTTTCCATGGTTAAGTTAGCATAGCTGGCTGAATTATGAAATTTATATCAAATTTATTATCTTTATTCTTCTTTAACTCTATATCTGTTGAATAACAAATATAAAATGCAATCAAATCGTATAGATAATAATATATTCTTTATTTAACTGAGTTTTCCAAGAAAAACTGTTAAAATCTTCAAATGAGGGTACTTCCGGTTGACCAATTATAAACAAAATCTAAACAGGTCTGCATATGGTTGTAAGGAAGAGGAATATGCAAGAATTGTAATTTTTGGAATTCTAGTATTGGAGATATCGTGTCCGAAAAGGCGGGGACACACACACACATACACACACATACACACACACACACACGCACACACGAACACACACACACACACACATACAGACATCATCGTAAAAATAGTAAAATAGTAAAATCGTATTGTAAAGACCCTAAAACGTGCTTATTCAATGAAAACTAACCACCGAATTTTTTGACCAAAGACAATACCTTCCTTACCTAGAGGTGACGGAAGGTAAAAAGATGTATTTTAGAATCCTCATTAGATAACATTACTGAATTTACAGAATGGGCGGTACTGTATACGTGTATACATGTCTACATAAATACGTAGGTACGTACCGAATATATATATAGAATTAGACATACGAGTATGTAGGTATAGGAAGCAAAATTGTAATCAAAAGTTATATAATACTTAACCGTGGAAATATTTTGTATCATTTAATTGCTATATTTTGTAATTATACAGCAAGATATTATGTTTATAACAATTTTATATGTTATCGCTTTGGAAGCGGTAAAGATCAAAGAATGATATAAAACATACGCGTTTACACAATATCATCTCATATTTCAATAAAGTTCAGATGAACTGTTCGTAGCTATATGTGGTTTATACGTGTACGCAAATATAATGGTCAAAGGAATCTACTATTATGCTTTTGACGTGTTTAAATAAAAAATCTGATGTGGCCAGCACAATACCTTCCGTCAATCCTGTGTATTATGTACAAATTCCATACATAAATTTTCTTGCAAAAGATTATAAATTTTTGGTATTATGTGATTCCCTTTCTCGGCAACTGAATTCCATACTCCTGATAACAAACAAACCACATGAAATAAGAAAATTATGAAATTTTGATTGAAAAATTATAACACTTGTCAGTTATGGACATAATTAATTGCTGTCATTTTGACACGGGTCAAAGTCATGTTACTGCACGCGCCCCATACATAAATTTTCTTGCAAAAGATCCTATATTTCCAGTAAAGTTATTTCATTAACAAACTATGCAAATTGCACTTGACACTGACATCTTCTTCTTCTTTAGTTTTTCCCATTCGTTAGGGGGTCGCTATTTTTTTTTTTCTTCTTCCACTCATTTTTGTTTTGCGTGTCGTCCTCATTCAGTTCCTTTTCTCTCAAGTCTTCTACAATACAGTCTTTTCATCTTATATGTGATCTTATATTTGGTCTTCCTATGTTTCTTCCACCTTCTATTAATATATTCATCTCTCCTCATGACATGTTCAAACCAATATGTAATCGTCTCTCTTATATCTAGAAATTTCTAACACTAGAGTTACTTCCCTTATTCTTTCATTGATTTCATTTTATTGATACTGACATCTGTCAATTTGAATTACCTGAATATATTAGCAGTTTCCATGGTTAAGTTAGCATAGCTGGCTTAATTATGAAATTTATATAAAATTTATTATCGTTATTCTTCTTTAACTGTATATCTGTTGAATATCAAATATAAAATGCAATCAAATCGTATAGACAATAATATATTCTTTAAGTTATAATAACATTTAACTGATTTTTTCAAGAAAAACTGTTAAAATCTTCAAATGAGGGTACTTCCGGTTGACCAATTATAAGCAAAATCTAAACAGGTCTGCATATGGTTGTAAGGAAGAGGAATACGCAATTGGTATTCATTCACCTGTAACTCCTATCCCTATATAATCCCAGTTCTCTCCCTTGTTTGCTCAGAGTTGTTAGACCTCTGACATGGTTTACATGTTGAGTAATCTTAACTTCTCTGCTTTAACTTTTGTTTTGTTCTACTGATGATGAGAACTTAGTTCTCGAAATACATATTTAGCTTTTAGCTTATATTATTATTTAAGGTTAAGGGGTAATTGTTTTAGTTTTATATGAATACGCAAGAATTGTAATTTTTGGAATTCTAGTATTGGAGATATCGTGCCCGAAAACGCGGTCACACACACACACATACACACACACATACACACACACGCACACACGAACACACACACACATACAGACATCATCGTAAAAATAGTAAAATCGTATTGTAAAGACCCTAAAACGTGCTTATTCAATGAAAACTCACCACCGAATTTTTTGACCAAAGACAATACCTTCCTTACCTAGAGGTGACGGAAGGTAAAAAGGTGTTGTGGGAACAAATAAATTTAAACCCACAGTAAATAAATAAAAACATTACATTAATACAGGCTGACGCACAGGAACCTGATAGTTTTTTGACAGGGTAGTACTCAATAAACTTTCAACATAATAAACGTCAAGGCATGCCATTTGCGATAAATAATCAAATGCGAAAAATAATGTCTTCGAGGTGGGGTCCATCGGCAATTATGCAACGTTCATTACTCCACTTGTAATCTTCATACTCACGGTCGATTGATTGTAAACGTTTCCTTGGCAGATGGCTTGTTTCAACAAACTCAATCAACGTACTGGGCTTATAAGTATAAATACGACTTTTAAATAATCCCAGAAAAATTAGGTCAGGGGACCTATGGAGTCACGGCAGATCACTAAAACATGAGATGAGATGTCCTTGGAACATACATCGAAGAACATTCATTGTGTCATTTGCAGTGTACGCTGTAGCTCTATCCTGCTGGAACCAAATACTTCTTAGATTTATTCGTCGTCTGCGTAGTTCTGGTTTAAAGAAGCCCTGAAGCACATTGAATTCGCGTCCTAAATGCCAATGTAAATAGCTGTGATAGACCATCATTTTTAACGAAAGTGTCGTATGTAAAAATATGGTGTTTTTTCACTATCTTACTTCTTCATTTCTGCCGACAAGTTAAGTCACATCGAACTTCTACTTAACTCGATTCTCTTGTCATTGGCGTGGCATTGGTTTTTTTTCTCTTCATTTCTTTTAAATTTGTCTATGCGGCAAATTCATAGCTTTATAATTATTATTTTTATTTGTTGCTCAACAAGCTCTGTTAAATATTATTCAGGTTAACATAAGTAGCTCTGGGGGCAGAACTATAATTTTGTTTTTAGATATTTTAATTTGTTGTTACATATTATCTGTGCTGATATTGTTTGTAAGTAGGTATTCTAGTCTCGATTCTAATATTATTTTTATTTTATCGAATTTCATTTTAGCATCAAATATAACGATTCTCTTGCCATTGCCGTGCTTTAGTTTTTTTTTTCGTCCTTTCTTTTAAATTTGTAGATCGTATATAGTTTTATAATTATTATTTTTAATAGTTGCTGAACTAGCTCTTTGTTTAGGCTTATTTAGGTTGATTTAAGTAGTTATAGGTGCTATACTGTAATTTCGTTTTTAGGTATTTTAATATTTTAATTTGTTGCTATATTTTAAATTTGTGGCAATATTGTTTTTAAGTACGTATATTAGTCTCGAATTTAGTATTACTTTTATTTTATTGAAGTTCATTTGAGCTCCCATTGGCGCTGTTATTTAATATAATTTAATATAAATTATACTTGAGTTCTTTCTTAAGGACAAATTTTATTATATCAGTTTTTATCTTGTTTCATATTAAACATATTCTTTAGTTGATAGGCTTTTTATCGGTCATCCGTTTCTGCATTATCAGTAACTCAAGTTCTCTATTGTTCCCCTTTCCGTGGTCCAACACCTGTATGTTGTTTACCTTTAGCCGTGACGGACCGCACTGGCCCTATCCTACTCTGTGTCCTGTGTGTGTCATTCATAGTCATTTGTTATACGTTAGGGTTGTTTTATTATATTATTTATTTAGATTGTTTATTTATTTTTCAATTTATAATGCGAAAAAATGTCTAATTGCGGTAAATGTCGTTATAAAAGACCTGATCAATCAACAATTGATTGTGAGGGATCTTGTGGTAAGTCATTCCACATTTCATGTGTCAATATTGTGGAAAAAGACTTCGAATCGATTTCCAAAAATAATAACCTGTTATTTTTGTGTGATGCCTGTAAAAAAACATGCAAAATAGTAAATATAGATGAATCTGTAGATCTCGCTGCTAATATTAAAAAAATACATGAGTATATTTCCATACTGATGTCATCTAATGCTGTAGACACTATAACTACCCTATTTAATTCTCTTCAAAATAATTTTGAACAGAAATTTTCATCACTACAAGATAAATTAGAAAAAAACATCGAATGCGAACTAAACAAAGTATGTCCGTATGTAAAGTCCGATATGTTACATTCTTTAAACCCGGTTGAATCTGAAATAAATATCACCAATGTGAAAAATAATCACGACGGCAGTGTGATAATTTCTTGCGAAGACAATGCCAACGTCACTAAACTTAGACAGTTAGCCAACGAGAGATTATGCGACAAGTATGAAGTCAAACAACTAAAGTTATTGAATCCTCGACTAAAAATAGTAGGGCTAACTCTTAAAGACTGTAAATCTGACGTACTTAAATGTATACACTGTTCGCAATTAAAAACATATAAATCGAATATTTCAATTAATCACGCTGTGTGGGATTCATCTTGTCATGTGTACCAAGAAACATTAAAAAGATTTAAATCTAATATTCTCGGCAATGCATAGCAATTAAGGTATTCTAATAAATACCCTAATAATATATCTTTTCTCAGCGACGATCTCAATTTTTCTAATTCGCACTCTGTCTGTGAACAGGTGTGTAATTCTTCACCTAATAATAGTTACTCTAATTTCAACTGTTTCTACCAAAACGTCACAGGACTTAACCTAAAATGTAAAGATTTGTATAAATTTTCTTTATGTGCATCTCATTATCATTTATTTGCTCTTACTGAAACTTGGTGCCATGAAGGTATTCACAGCTCTGAGCTTTTTGATAGTTGTCAGTTTACTGTATTTAGAAATGATCGCAAATTTTGTAGTACGAGTAAATCTCGTGGTGGTGGCGTCCTACTTGCAGTCTCCAACAATTTTAAGTCTTCTAATATTGATATCACGAAATACAGTGATGGTTTTAATATGATTCCGCATATTGACATCTTATTAATTAAAATTTTTGTGAATCACACTGTCATCTATGCCCTGATAATTTACATACCACCCTCCTGCCCTGTTACAGATTACAATATCTTATTTGAATCACTGGCGAGTATACAATTAATACATAACTCTAACACTATAATCTTTGGTGATTTCAATATCCCTACTTATGTTAATTGCTATAACGATACTGCATCTTGTCCTTACTTCAATTCTTTAAGCAACTTTCTTAATTTCATAAACCTACACCAGTATAATTTCATAAAGAATGAGTACGGTAAACTGTTAGACTTAATTATTAGTAATATTTTCTGCGAAGTTTCTAGATCAATCGATTCTTTCTGTCGTGAATACTCACAACATCCACCTTTAACATTACAAATTTCAGGTATAACTAAACATAATAATTTTCACTCTGTTTCCAATTCTGGTTATAATTTAAAAAAAGCAAATTACCCTTCATTATATTTAAATCTATCTGCTATTAATTTGACAACCTCGAAAATTCCAATAATGTAAACAGTGCTGTTGAAGTATTCTATTCTGCAATAAATAACGTTTTACGTGAAAACGTACCGTTGAAAAAAAAATGTTCCAAATCTTACCCACAGTGGTTTACAGGCTCTGTTATACACAAACTTAAATTAAAGCACAAAGCTTGGAAAAAATATAAAAAATCTCAATCCTCAGTACATCGCAATGAGTTTCTAAAACTAAGAACTGAAATTAAGTCTGAAGTTAATGAGGCATTTAAAAGATATTGTTCTAAAGTCCAAGATGAAATTAATCAAGAACGTAAAAAATTCTGGTCGTTTATGAATAGCAAAAGAAATACATCTCACATACCTCCTGTTATGAACTATAACAATATCACAATTGAGACTCCTCAAGAAATAGTTAATTCTTTTGCTAATTACTTCTCAAATTCGTTTAATGATAATTCAATATATAACCGCTCAGAGTTTGCCATACCAGACTACTATAATACCTTAGTCATCAACTCAGTTTCTGGAGACGAGGTTATGTCAGCTATATGTAAACTAAAAGCTAACATGACAACTGGACCTGACTTAATACCGTCTTTTATTGTTAAAGATTGCTTATCTATTTTTGTTAAACCTTTGACTACTTTATTCAATCTAATTTTAAGTAGATCAGAATTCCCCGAACAATGGAAACTATCTAGAATAAGACCAATTTATAAAAAAGGTAATAAGAATGATATCACTAATTACAGACCCGTTGCTATTTTATGTAACTTCAGTAAAAATTTTGAAACAGTTTTACACAATAAAAATTATAATCATGCACATAACTTGATTTCTGTAAATCAGCACGGTTTCATGAAGGGCAGATCAACAGTCACTAATCTGATGTGCAAGACACAACTAATTTGCGAGACAATGGATAACCAAGGTCAGGTAGATGCTATTTATTTAGATTTTTCAAAGGCATTTGACAAGTTGGACCATGGAATTCTCATACAAAAACTTAAACTTTATGGCTTCTCTGATTGTCTATTACAACTCATTTCATCATATCTAACCAATAGACTTCAGTTTGTCTGTATTAATGGACATCAATCAGAGTATTTCGCTCAGAAATCGGGTGTGCCCCAGGGGTCTGTTTTAGGGCCCCTTTTATTCAATATTTTCATTAACGACATTACTGCTTGTCTGACTGCTAACTACTTACTTTATGCAGACGATTTAAAACTATTATGCAGTGTATCTTCCGTAAATGACTGTTTATTATTACAGAATAACTTAGATATTATATTCCTGTGGTGCAATGACACTAAGCTTTTTCTTAATATTGAAAAATGTCAGTGTATGTCTTTTACTAAAAATCATAATCTAGTTAATTTTGATTACACTATAAACAATAACATCTTACGTAGACCAGAAATCATTTGCGATCTAGGGGTATATTTCGATCCAAAACTGTCTTTCACCGCACATATTGCAAATAAAACATCGTCCTTGAGTACTTTACGTCTCTTATTTGTTGCTCTAGTTCGTCCTCACCTAGAATATTGTTTGGTGATCTGGAATCCGATACAAACTAACCAATTAGAAACCTTAGAGCAAATTCAAAGGAAGTTTTTAAAATTTGCAACTTACATTCTGGAAGGAATTTATCCCCAAAGAGGTACACCACAATCGCAAACAAAAATTTGATTTAGCCTCACTCGTACAGAGACGACAAATATCTGCAGTAATTATTTTACATAAAATTATTAATAATGACATTGACTGCATTTATATCAATAATCGACTATCCGTCCAAGTCAACAGATTGTCGTCAAGATTTAAAAACATCTTCCACTTAAAAAGAGCGAAATCAAATATTCTGGCCAAATTACCCATACATCATATGGTTAAATCGTACAATGTCATTGAAGGTGAGATTGATATTTTTCAAACTTCAGTCCGTGAAATACAAAAATGTGTTAACTTGTTTTAATTTTTTTCTTCTCCTTACCGTAGAATTGGGCATCTGCGCCTGTTGGGTATTGTATTTTCAATAATAATAATAATAATAATTTAATTTTTTGGTATTTTATGATTCCTTTTCTCGGCAACTGAATTCCATACACCTGATAACAAATAAACCACATGAAATAAGAAAATCATGAAATTTTGAATGAAAAATTATGACATTTGTCAGTTATGGAGGTAATTAATAGCTGTCATTTTGACACGGGTCCCCATATCTGCTTGCCAAAGTCAGCAAAGTCATGTCACTGCACGCGCCCTATACATAAATTTTCTTGCAAAAGATCCTATATTTCCAGTAAAATTATTTCATAAACAAACTATGCAAATTGCACTTGACACTAACATCTTCTTCTTTAGTTTTTCCCATTCGTTAGGGGGTCGTTATTTTTTGTTTTCTTCTTCCACTCATTTTTGTTTCGCGTGTCGTCCTCCTTCAATTCCTTTTCTCTCAATACAGTCCTTTCGTCTTATATTTGGTCTTCCTATGTTTCTTCCACCTATTACTAATTTATTCAATATATTAATCTCTCCTCATGATATATTCAAACCAATGAATCGTCTCTCTTATATCTTTCTAGAAACACCAGAGTTATTTCCCTTATTCTGTCATTCATTTACTTTTTATTGATACTGACATCTGTTAATTTGAATTTTCTGAATATATTAGCAGTTTCCATGGTTAAGTTAGCATAGCTGGCTGATTTATAAATATTAATACCTTTATAATTTTTTAACTCTATATCTGTTAAATATGAAATATAAAATGTAATCATATCGTATAGAGAATAATATATTCTTTAAGTTAAATAATATTTAACTGAGTTTTTTCAATAAAAACTGTTAAAATCTTCAAATGAGGGTACTTCCGGTTGACCAATTATAACCAAAATTGGAGATATCGCGGCCGAAACCGCGGTCACACACACGCACGCACGTACGCACGCACACACACACACACACACACAAATTGTATTGTAAAGACCTTGAAACGTGCTTATTCAATGAAAACTCACCCCCGAAATTTTTGACCAAATACCTTCCTTACCTAGAGGTGACGGAAAGTAAAAAAAAATACACTTTATAATTAAAGAATTACTCAATAAAAAATAATTATTAAGATAAAAAATCATTTTTTTAAATACTTATTTTGCTAGATAATTGAAATTTGTGTGTCAATGTCACTGTGTCTTAACACTATTTTTAATTGTTATCCTTCTCTCTGGTGAGAGGTAAAGACAGGTGTTTCGCCGTCACTTCATATTAATTTTAAAAATCAAATGCACAATGCACTTAAAAACAACTAAACTCTCATTTAAAATATTAAAAAAAAATTGGAGGATCCCATTACAAATGTAATAAGCTCAACTAGACGACCATGAATTGAGTATGCAGTGATGCTGTGTACTGGCCAAAAAGTAGGTAGTTCAGTTTTCCTCGTGTGTAGTTCGATACCCAGGTGCTGGTGTGGTTTCATGCTGGTAGTACCCCTTGACCGCTTGTGTAGCACGATCTCCAGGTGGTGGAGCAACTTCGTGCTGGTGTCTACCGTGCGGCAGAGTGTCTATATGCCGGGCGTGTACTGGCAGACGCATCTCGACGCTCGACCTTGATGAGGGGTTCCCCAATCCAACTACCTCGTCCAACCCAGGGCCAGGAAAGTATATACAGCATAAAAATGTAGGCAATAATTACCAAAGAAAAATCCTCTAACACAAGAAAAATAATAATACAAAAAATATTATATAGTACCCACGCTAAAATTTAGTACACATTACAAAAAAATGTCAGTTGGCCAAGCTAAAGTTACAAGAAGGAAAAAAATAGAAAAGAAAGTTAGTATTGTTCAGATCCGTTTGAGCACTCGCTCTAAGGCCGGATTTATGTAAAAAGTTGCTACTAGCGGCAGTCTAAAAAAAGATAAAGCAAAAATAAGGCACCACTTCGGCCTATCAAGGTAATATAAGATAATAAAAGATAATAAAATCGTTTCAATATATATGCTGCTGAAAATAAAAATGTAAAATCATACCTATTTCACTCATTATTTTACATAAAACAACTTCAAAAATACATAATAAAATTCTGCCTTGATTCAAAAAATAAAATTAATTGTACGTAATTTATAACGGTAGAAATTAGGAATAAATTTTCATTGAAAATCATCCTAAAAATAATAATTGCCATGGAATTGGAAAAATAAATTAAGAAATGTTTAAGTTAGATTAATTTTTATTAGATATTATACGGAATACCTGTTCAATGAACAGATATATATATATATATATATATATATATATATATATATATATATATATATATATATATATATATATATATATATATATATATATAGTTACGAAGTTCACAGGTGTAGCAGTCAGATTGTTGGGAAGGTTGTTAAATTATACTCTTTTAAGTTACATGTCAAGCTTTCGGAATTACTTTATTCCTTCTTCAGGACAGCTACAATTTAGTAACAAATTTCGTATTAAAATTTTGAAAAAATGTTCAATGTAATACAGTACTTACTACTTAGTGAGGTTAAATTGTAAACAAGTCAGTCATCAGAACTGTGATAAATTTAAGCTGATAGTGTTGATACATTTTTGTAGTTAAATTTAGAATAAAGTTGCCAAAAAATATATATTAGATAATTAGAACAGATTGTTAAAACAGAACTAATCGGTTCAGAAGAAGTTAAAAAACACGTGTTGAATGAATGAAAACTAAACAAGTTCGAACCTTGAGCAAATTTGTAAAACACTGGAGAAGAAAAAGAAGAAAGTAAATCCAACCGGATGTCGGACCGGAAAACAACCAAAATGTTAATTTTAAATTAGTGAAAAAGTACTAATTGACCAAAGAAATTTGTAAAAAAAACTAAGTTGGATCAGAGTTTAAAATAATATTAGGTTTATGTAATTCCTTGAATTTAAGCAGATAATTATAGATAGAGCTCAAACCACTTACATCAGTCCTTTTATTCATTGTGTGGTTGGTTTTATTGATATGAACCATTTCCAGAAAATTACGTTTACTGGAATTAGTTTCAATTTCGAGTATAGATGAGTTATTGTAGTCAACAAAATGCGAAAAATCATTACAATGCTGCGATAAAGCATAAGCATTAGGTCTTAATCTACAGTCACTTTTATGGGATGTCATTCTATCTTTGAGTGATCTAGTTGTTTGTCCAATATAAACCTTCTCACATTCACCGCAAGGAATTTTGTACACAATGTTAGATTGTAACTCTTTTTCAATCGGATCTTTAATTTTAGAAAATAGGGAATTAGTAGTAAGCGGATTTTTAATTGCTATTTGTACGTTATTATTTTTAACTTCTTTTAATAATTGAAAAGTAAGATTGTCAATATTAGGTAATGATGTAAAAGTAATGTTACTGTTGTTCATGTCAGTCTGAGGGTTGTTGTTATCACTATTCAGCCCTACTGTGTTGGTGTTGAAAAGCAAACGACGAATAAGGGGTTCGGGGCAAAAAATTCTGATTAAAATATCTTTAAATTTATGTAAATTTTTAGAAATGAATGTAGGATGGGAAATACTGATAATTCGTTTCTTTAAACCCAAAATAACGTTGATCTTAATTTTCATGGTATGGTGTGAATGAAAATGTATATATCTTCCTGAAGCCATGGGCTTTTGGTACCAATCAAGTATGATTGTATTCAACGATGTTCTTATTAATTTAGTGTCCAGGAAGGGTACACTCCTTTCAGTTTCTTTTTCGATGGTGAATTGTATATTGGGGTTATAATTATTGAATATATCAAGTATTTCCTCTGTCTTATCACTCGGTACTGCGCAAATTATGTCATCTACATATTTTTTAATAAAAGGTAAACTGAAACTAAGTCTGGGAATGCAATCATCCAGTAATTGATCCATCACATATTGTGCTATTATGGGGCTAAGGGAACTGCCCATGGGGGTACCAAAAATTTGTTTATAAAAATGGTCTTTAAATTTACAAAAACTAGTATCAAAAATGAATTTTATTAATTCTATGAAGGATTCTAAGTTCAAATTACAATGTTGTGAAATAATTTCCCATTTGTCTGTTATACTTTTCAACACCAAATCCACAGGAATATTACTAAACAGAGAAACAACATCTAAACTAATTATGACGTAGTCATCAGGTAACTGGTAATTTTGAAATGCTGAAGCAAAATCGAATGAATCTTTAATAAAATAAATATTTTGTTGGTCGTAAGCGGTCTGTAATGTATCTGCGACAAAAGATGCTATTTTACTATTTGGGGCATTGACAGATGAAATGATTGGTCTTAAACTGAGAGAAGGTTTGTGGACTTTAGGTAATCCATAATATCTGGGAGCTATTGAGTTGTAAATCATTAAACTACGTGCTTTTTCAGCCGGGATCATATTTGAGGATTATTATTATTATTATAATATAATAATAATAATAATAATAATAATAATAATAATAATAAATAATATATTTGTTCAAGAAAGTATCTTATACAATTGGTTGGCTACATAATTTAGTTTAAATATTGCACAATACGTGTTACATAAATTCAATAAATGCTTTTAGTTTTAAAGCATTGTTAAAAAAGTTATAAATGTTGTACAATTTTTCTGCTGTGAAATTTGACAAAAGGGATATGTTGAGTTCTTCTACAGGGGTATTAGTCAGGTATTTGGAGATATATTCCTTCCTTATTGGTTCAATTATTGGGCAAATGAAGAGAAAGTGTTGCAGGCTATCTTCCTGGTGTGTGTTGCATAGTGTGCAGATCTGTTCTTGGTCGAATGCGAAAACTACTCCGTCGCGGAATATCTGAAAGTGTTTTGTATTAGCTGTACGAAGTTGGGATATGAGTTTTAGGATTTTAAAAGGAGCATCAAATGTTTGGAATAAATTAAAGTAATTGTAGGATTTGTAATGTGGATTATAGGATGAAAGTGTTATACGGGAGATATCAAGGTTGTAGAGATATTGGCGGTATGAGTTCATTATATTTGGGATTTCTTTCTTAATTTGTAGGAAGTTTTGATTTTCCCAGATCTCCAAAAAATTGGTCTTCTCAAGGATGGTTTGGATATTCCGTGTCCAATTAAATTTTTCCTGCATTCTATTGGTTATTGATTTGTTTTTATTTATGGTTAATAATTTGTTATAGCATATTTTTGGATATCTTTTGTCTGACATGAGAAGAATTTTATGCCATAAGTTTAGCATCCTATGGACTATTAGGAGCTCTAACTTATAATGGAGTGTTTCATTTCTGACAATATAGTTAGGTGTAGTCCTTTGCCATCCCAGGATACTTTTAAAATAATTATTTTGGCCTTTTTCTATTATATCAGAACAGTTTATTGCCCAAGTTTCCGCAGCGTAAAGTAGTGAAGGCGCGACTAAGTTATCAAACAGTTCGTTTATGGTGTTCCAGTCGAAGACTTTTGATTTAATTAGAGTATTTTTGATACATCCTGTTATTTTTTTCGAATTATTTGTGGCAATATTTGCATTTTCTGCAAACAAGCCTGAAGTTTTATATGTGATGCCAAGATAAGTGTAAGTTTTGGTGTAGTTTATTTCATGTCCTTGGCATATAAATTTGAAGTTTTGGTTGCGTGGTCTACCCTGGTGGAAGTGCATGATTTTTGTTTTATTTGCGCTAATGTTCAGTTCAAGGGAATTGCAGTATATCTCCAGAACTTTTAGCTTCCTTTGAATGTCTACTGGAGAATTGGCAAATAAAACTATATCATCAGCATACTGTAGTGATAGTATTTCTGTTCTATGATTTATATAAATTCCTTCTAAGTTTTGGGTTCTAAATGTGGTTTCAAAATCTGCAATATACAAAGCAAAAAGAAGCGGGCTTGTGCATTCGCCTTGCAAGACTCCTTTTGTTATGTCGACTTGTAGCGTGAGTTTGGAGTTTGAGTTTACTTGTACGGTCGCCTGGTTGTACATGTTGCGCAGAAGTCTAGTGATCTTTCCACTAACTCCTAATTGAAATATTTTTTGCCAAAGTTTTTCGTGGGGAACAGCATCGAATGCTTTTTTAAAATCAATGAAGATGGCGTAGGTTCCTTCTTTCGTGGTTAGCATCCTTGAATGAATAATTGAGTTAAATACAAAGATGTTGTCGACACAAAATCTGTTTTTCCGGAAACCCGCTTGCGATTCTGGGAGGATGCTGAAGCTTTCTACCCAAGTTTGGAGTCTGTTGTTAATTACAGATGTTAACAGTTTCGTTATGTTATTAATTAAAGCAATCGGTCTGTAATTATTTGGGTCTGTTAGGATTCCTTTTTTGTGGATCATTGATAGTTTAATTTGACAGAGAGATTTAGGTAGATTTTCTTCTGTTAAAAATTGATTTATCATATTTTTAAGGTATTGCTTTCCACATTCAGGTAGATGCATCAATTGTTCGTTAATGATTGTATCTAAACCTGGTGACTTGTTTGACTTCAAGCGTTTTATTGCAAGATTCATTTCTGCCATGCTTATATCACTGTCCAGGTATGGATGACGAACATCAAGGAAGTTTGCTTCGGATATGATTTTGTTTCCATACCATTTCATGATATATTGGTGCCATTCAACTGTTGTTATAGCATTTGCAGAGTAGTTTCTAGGAAGAAGGGATTTCATAGTCTTCCAAAATTCCTTTTGGTCTTTTATATTCGATAATTTGTTTTTGAATTCCTGATTATATCTTCCTTTTTCATATTGTATACAGCCTTTGTAGTCTATTTTGGCTTTTAAAAAATCGACTAGATACTCATGATCAAAGTTATGTGCTTTGCAAATTCTTAATGTTTTCCTCATAATTCTTTTAAGTTTCTTGCATTCGCTGGTGTACCAAGGCTTTATTTGCTTGTGAGGGTTTGAAATTATTATTTCCTTACTTAATCCAATTTTATTTGAGCTGGTTTTAATTGCTGCCAGAAGTGTTTCATATTTTTCAGTTGCGTTCTCTGGCTCGTCTTTAATTTGCAGAAGAAAGTTTTCAGTTTGTTCTTGATATGCAGTTATTTTATTATTGTCCCATAAACATTTTGTGAGTTTAGACTTAATTGTATCACTGATGACTTTCTGTTTGCTATTCCAAATGTTTGTAATTGATATTTTGCAAATTAAGTGGTCGGATATCAGAATCTCGCTGTCGACAGAGAAATTTTTGACAAGATGGGATGCATTTATATCAAACCATATAAAGTCTATGACGGATTTTCCTCTAGCGCCTATGTACGTAAAATTTCCAGGATAGTCGTCAGTTGTTCTTCCATTTAGTGTCCTTAAGTTCTCGTTTTCCATAATGTCGACTAAGATGCGCCCTTTTTTATTTATTACAGTGTCCCTACTTGAACGAGTATTTATTATGTTCGAGTTAAAGAAATCACAATTGTCCGCTTGATTTAAATTGCCAATCCTACAGTTAAAGTCACCTCCAATAATGTAGGCATGCGATGGAAATGCTTCTCTAATATCTTGAAGGTTGTTAGCGAATAGTTCGAGTAAAGTTTCATATTTATATGAGGGTGAAAAATATACATTTCCCAGTATTATTTTCTGTCTTGATATACACAATTCCAAAAACAGCCAGTGTGGTTCACTGGTAATGATATTAATGGTTTGTTCTTCCTTTTTGATTAATATAATGATTCCCCCTCGTGCTCTACCTACGCTGGCATCTTTTATAGCTACTTGTTGGAAAATTTGGTAGTTCTGTAAGAATACAGGCAGATTTTTGACTTCATAATTGGCCCATGTTTCATTTAGACAGATAATTGTGCTTTTTAGTAGAATTAATTACTCATTTTGACTTAATTTATAAAGATTATTTAGTCCCTGAATATTCCAATAAGTTATGTGCGATGATATATTCTCTTCTATAAGTTTTTTGGAGCAGGGGTTTTTGGAGTAGTCTGAGTTCGTGATCTAGTAATTATGTGTTTGTCAAGAGGACCTTTGGTGTTAGTAGGAGTACCGTTTTTCTTGTTACCAGTTTCCTTTTTTTGAGCCTGATTTACTCCTGATGTCGAAGGTAATGTATTGGGAATTGTTGCTTGGTCATCAGATAATACAACTGTTTCTGTTAATGGTAGTGATAAAGATAATCTTCTTTCAGGTGTTAAATTTCCTTCGGCGGTGTTTTCTTCCAGTAAATCAGTTGAAGTATAACTTTGACCGTTGATTATAAGTTTATCATACTTGAGAAATGCTCTATATCCGTCGTTTCTTGCTTTTATCATGTGTGGCTTAAGTAGTTTCCTTTCAGAAACTATGTTTTTAGGGAAATCCTCTTCTATATAGACTTTCTTATCTCTTAGGAGTTTGGCATTTGCCAAAATTTCTTTCTTTAATTTCTTTGAACTAAGTTCAATTAGTATTGGTCTTGAGGATTTTGTGTTATGAAATGGTTTTCCGATCCTTCTAACGTCCTCGAAACTATTCTCAGTAACATGATTTAATTTAAGATTTTCTTTCAGTAAGTTGATAACAGTTTTTTCCGTGGTATTTTCGTTGTCTTCGGAAATTCCAAAGATTATAAGGTTTTTTTCCTTTATTTTTCTCTCTAGAGTAGTTATGATATTATCTTTTTCTTTTAGTTGCTTTTCTAAGTTCTTTATTTTTATAGTATTTTCAGAATTAATTTTATTGAATAAATTTATTGAATCTTGAAAAGTTTGGAATTTTTTATTTAACTCTAATGTTTGTTGTTCAATAGGGGTTAAAAGTTCTTTAATTTGTGCAATTGTTACCATTTTGGTTATTTTTATTTTTGCTATATTTGGGAACACTGCTTTTGTTGACTTAAGCGAGCGGGAACGTGCGTATTTTGCTGCTGCAGTGCTGTATATTACTGAAGGTCACAATTCAGATATATTTAAATAAGTTTGTTTGCACCTAAATATACACTATAAATCACTGATTTTAAGTTTTGAATGCAATATGCACTTATTTATTACAATTAGATGCACACTGGTAGAAATTAACTGTGAAATATTTGAGTTAAAATTGATTTAAATTTCTTAAGTCACTTTGACACAGCTTATTACTTTGGCTCCAAGTTTGCCAACTTTTCAACACCAAATCCACAGGAATATTACTAAACAGAGAAACAACATCTAAACTAATTATGACGTAGTCATCAGGTAACTGGTAATTTTGAAATGCTGAAGCAAAATCGAATGAATCTTTAATAAAATAAATATTTTGTTGGTCGTAAGCGGTCTGTAATGTATCTGCGACAAAAGATGCTATTTTACTATTTGGGGCATTGACAGATGAAATGATTGGTCTTAAACTGAGAGAAGGTTTGTGGACTTTAGGTAATCCATAATATCTGGGAGCTATTGAGTTGTAAATCATTAAACTACGTGCTTTTTCAGCCGGGATCATATTTGAGGATTATTATTATTATTATAATATATATATATATATATATATATATATATATATATAATTTAACAACCTTCCCAACAATCTGACTGCTACACCTGTGAACTTCGTAACTATTTAACTGATCAGTCGTGATCATACCTAACCTATATATATATATATATATATATATATATATATATATATATATATATATATATATATATATATATATATATATATATATATAATTTAAATAGATAATTGTTCAATGGAATAGACATTACAAATTATAATAACTTAAACTAATCTATTGATAGATAAATCATTACACACTTTTTTTTTGTTTTGATGATTTTAGAATTTGTATATTTATTTCTGCCATTACGAAGCATGTAAAATTAATTTTGCTTACTGGTTAAAATGTACAATTTTCTCTACAAGTTATACTTGGAGCTTTTTGTACATATAAGAATTAATGAAGCAGAAAAATATGGAAGAATGATTTTACATGTCTTGTGTTCGGCAGTGCCTAAGTGCAATTTCTAACTGACATTCCAAACTTATTACTGCTGTAAGATGTTACTACCCTTATCTATAATCTTGTCAGTAATTAATAATCATAAAAACAACACCATTTCTCAATTAGAATACACAACAAATTAAGAAGCAATGTCCTTGAGCTTGGTAGACTTTGAAACAAAAACATAACGTCGCTTTCACTCAACAAAAACTCCCTCAAATTCCTGGTTCGGCAATGAGGTCGGTATCAAAGCAGGCATTGCTTGCGTCCTGCCTCGTGCACAGATTACTCCCTCCCATCTAGAAAGGAATGCTAATGTTTGAAGTTAATACTGCTTATGCATGTAATGTAACCCATGAGATTATGAATTGTTTTGTTTTTAACTAAAAGCAAAATATGTTTACCCTTCAAATCACCAACTAATCACAAAAGGCGAGAAGGCGGTAAAATCAAATTATAGTGATACATCATTATATCTGAAATATTATCAACATAAACGATAACCCGTCGTATACCTGATAGAAAATTAAATATTTGTTAATTCTTTGAAAAACTATTTTATTTATTTACTTGACATATGTCATACATACATTGTATCTTGTTATTTTTTTTGTAACTAACTTGATTTTTAAAATTAATATAAAAAAACTAAATTTAACATGTGTTTTAAAGTTGAAATTGTTTTGTTTGTCTAAGTATGCGTCCACGTTTTGATCTCTTCTCATTGGATGAATTAGGGAACTTTTCTGACTCTGTAACAGCAGTTTGCAAAATTTCTGCGGCCTCATTTCTTTCTTGGTATCTACACTGCTCAAAAGAATTAAAGGGTCAATTTTTTTTTGCTAATAACTTTTATACTAAGAAAACAAGAATACCCATATTGAGAATTAAAGTTGGCTTATGTATTTTTTAAACATCAGTACTTGTTTTATTTGTTTTGATTCTATCATTATCCTTCTACACTGGTATTAAGCAAAGAAGACGCAAAACAGGAGTGAAATTTAGTTCTCTGCGATATTTTATTAATTATTTGCTAAAGTATAGCAGTGAAAGATCGCTAAATTTGTGAGCTATGAATGAAAATAGAGGCAATAGAAGACATTTGAGTCAAATTGAATTGTATGAAGCCGTTACGTTAATCCAAGAAGGTCGAACACAGCGGTACATATCTCGACGTTTAGGAGTTAGCCATTCAGATATCTGGAGGGCATGGAGAAGATACCAAGAGACCAGTCATTTATCCAGACGTATTGGGCAAGGCCGGGGAAGATTAACTACTGCTAATGAAGACAGATTTTTGAAACTTCAGCCTCTACGTAAGCGCTTCGCTACAGCTCGAGAGCTACAAAATGAGCTCTCTCGTGCAACTGGTACCAGGATTTCTGACCAGATTGTACGAAATAGGCTTCGAGAGGGACATTTATCTTCCCGGATTCCTGTTAAAGTACGGTCTTTAACTAGGAACCATAAAAGAGCTCGAATTCTGTATGCTCATCAACATCGTAGATGGCAACTGAGACACTGTGGGGCTGTAATTTTAACAGATGAATCCAAAATTATTTTATACTCTCATATGGACGTATTAGGGTTTGGAGAAGAATAAATGAGCGTTACATCCAACATAATATGCAGTCGCGTGTTGCTTTTGGAGGTGGTTCAGTTATGGTTTGGGAAGAAATATCGATTAGCGGCAAAATTGAACTTTTTATCATTCGAAACGGCACTTTGACTGCATGGCGCTATATAGACGAAATAATAAATTATCACGTTCGACCGTTGGCTCTTGTAGCAACAAATAGGCGTGAAAATTTCGTCTTGATGCAGGATGGAGCCAGCGCGCATTCGGCTAGAGTTGTTACGCAATACTTGGCAGACAACAATATTGAAAAGATGGTATGGCCAGCATGCAGTCCAACACTCAGTTCCATTGAGCATCTATGGGATCAACTAGGACAACGCATTAGAAACCAAATGAACCCACCTGTGACAATAAGAGAACTGGAAGACGCTCTGGTGGAGGAATTGCAACAGGTTCCACAAGAAAGCATACGTAGACTTATACGCAGTATGCCACGCCGTTGCCAAGCTGTATTAGATGCTAACTGGGGTAATACACGTTATTAGAGGTGTATTTAACTTTCTACTAGAGTTAAAATTAATAAACAATATGTGATTGTGTTCTTTTTTCATTTATTTTTTAGTAGTGTCCATGTTCTGGATTCTCCAGTTTAATGATAAACGTTTGTTATAATGTGAAAGTAATAAAATTGTTAAAAAAAAAAATTTAAGCTACCTATAAATGAATTTTTATATGAATCGCACATTTAGGAAAAAAGTTATTAACAAAAAAAAATTGACCCTTTAATTCTTTTGAGCAGTGTATTACAGCGAGACATCTTCTTTGCTACCTTCCAGGGGATACAAACGTTGTACAGGTCTTAAGAGTTGACCATTCCTTGTTACAACACGAACAGGTCTTACGACACCATCCTTGCCTGATAGTAATTCTTGGACTCGTCCCAATGGCCAATCTAATCTTTTTCCATTTCCATTGCCAATGAGAACTATTTCTCCAACATTAATTGGACGCGTAGTTTTCTTTGAATTAATTTGTTTTAGTTGACCTAAGTACTCACTTCTGAAGCGACGACGCAAATCTTCACGATTTGTCGATAACGAATTTGACGGTTTAAATCATTATTTTCAATAGCATCGCATTCTGGTACTCCTATTTCAGTGTGGTCTCTCAGAAACATTACGGGAGTAAGCGGAATCAGTTCATTAGCATCTTCTGAGCAGTAAGTGAGAGGACGAGAATTGATGATCGCCTCACAATCACACAGTACAGTTAAAAATTCTTCATAATTTTCCCTCTATTAAATCCTTTTTACATGATGCTGTATTGTTGCTCCTAATAAAAATGGGCTGCAACATACACCAAATACAACTCTTTTGTGTATATTGTTATATTTGAAGACTACCATCTTCCTTCTTCCACAGAAACCTCAGAAAATCTCGATTATTCTCGTTTAAACTTATTTGAAGGAAAGCTTTTCGAATATCTGATACTACGCCAAATTTGTAAACTAGACGACATTTCAAAATTTTTCTTCACCCAGTGAGTAGTTTACCCGCAAATCGGCACCAATTAAAATTTCTATTGGTTCAGAGTCTTTAACATCTGATAGTGAAATATTCAGTTTCTTCAACTCTCTGCTCCACTCACCGTCGAAAACTGAAGAAATATTGTTACAAATAACTGGATAGTCTAGTGCTTCGAAACGACATGCATATTTTTCGTCCAAACTTAATAGTCGAATATCATAGCAAAAATAACTACGATGTTGTCCTGTCACGGTCGTCAAATGAAATATTATCAGCATAAACGACTACCCGTCGTATACCTGATAGAAAATTAAATATTTGTTAATTCTTTGAAAAACTATTTTATTTATTTACTTGACATATGTCATACATACATTGTATCTTGTTATTTATTTTTTTTGTAACTAACTTTTTAAAATTAATATAAAAAATCTGTTGTGGCCAGTACAACACCTTCCGTCAATCCTGTGTATAATGTATAAATTCCATACATAATTTTTCTTGCAAAAAAATTATTTCATAAACAAACTATTCAAATTGCACTTAACACTGACATCTTCCTCTTTAGCTTTTCCCATTCGTTAGGGGTCGATATTTTTGCGTGTCGTTCTCATTCGGTTCTTTTTCTCTCAAGTCTTCCGCAATACAGTCCTTCCATCTTATCTTTGGTCTTCCTCTGCTTCTTCAACCTCCCATTACTAAACTAATCATTCTTATTCAAATATAATTATTCATTTCTCCTCATGACATGTTCAAACCAATGTAATCGTCTTTCTTGTATCTTTCTAGAAAATTGTAACACTAGAGTTATTTTATTACCGTATCTTTCCGTGTGTTCCCCAACATCTACTTCAACATCCTCATCTCTGCCACATTAATTTATTTTTTACTCATACTGACATCTGTCAATTTGAATTATATAAATATATTAGCAGTTTCCATGTTTAGCATAGCTGGCTGAAATATAAAATTTAATTTCTTTAAAATTTTTTAACTCTCTATCTATTGAATATGAAGTATAAAATGTAATCAAATCGTATAGAGAATAATATATTCTTTAAGTTATAATAATATTAAATGTCAGTAAATCAAATTTAACTGTTAAATCTTCAAATGTGGCAACTTCCGGTTCACCAATTATAACCAAAATCCAATTACTTGTTCTTCTGGATGTAAACTTGAGGAATACGAAAAATTTATAATTTTTGGAATCGTGGTATTGAAGTTATGGGATCCGGAACTTTTGTCACACACACAGACACACAGACACACACACACACACACACACACACATACACACACACACACACACACACACACAGCCACACAAACATACATACAGACATCATCGTAAAAATGGTAAAATCGTATTATAGGGACCCTAAAACATGCTTATTCAGTAAAAACTCATCACTGAATTTTTTGACCAAAGACAATACCTTCATTACCTAAAGGTGACGGAAGGTAAAAAACTAAATTTAACATGTGTCTGTGACAGTATCTTATCTAGTAGGTGATAAATTTATTTTAGTCTTGGAATATATACAACTTTAGTAATTTTAAGAAAAATTAACAGTATTTTACAAATTAAATTTATTTATTTAAAGTACAATTGATTTATCCTTTCCGAACCAAATAAAGCCTCATACTTCTCAAAGGATGTGAACTAATCTGCTTACTGTATTATCTTGGCTTGGGTTGTTTGCGATCGTCCTTTATCCTTGTAGCAGAAAACTCCCCCTTAGGTATACTTCGATCAGTATGCAGGACGGACTATAGACTCCCGATCGTTATAATTATTGTCTTTAACTATACCCATTTAAGGCGTGTTTAGGCTCCTTTGTCGCCAAAGGACAATTGTTTCATGGCATGACCTACTTACAATAGTGCTTTTCCAGGTTGCAGAATTAATTGCAAACTTATGGAATATTTATCTTTATATGTTTTGGATATCGCAATTTATAGAAATAATGTACTTGTAATAGTCGTATAAAGCAGTGTTTTCCAAACTTTCTTGATCTGCGGACTTATTTTTCTCCCATATTTGACGGAGAATTTTTTTGACTTGAATTACGCCAGTAGCAAAAAATCATATTACATACATGTATTTAAAAAAAATCTATTTATGCAAAAGCAGTTTATTATACTCGTATTTTAATAGCATGTGGCACATTTCCTAAAAAGCCTACGGACTCCCAAGAAACAGGCTGCGGACCCCGGGGGTTCCGCGACCATAGTTTGGGAAACGCTGATATAAAGCAATATAAATGGTATCCAAATATGAAAATATACAGTATACAGGCCTGAGTACAAAAAATTGTGATTGACAATAAACCTGAGAATTTTTTTTTTAATATTACCTGTCTCATGAAACTTTGCGGAATGCTTTAAAGATGGAATTTTAGAGCATAAATTAAAAAAAAATACAGCTTTGGTAAGCAGATAAAGAAATTAAAGTCATGGTATATATATATATATATATATATATATATATATATATATATATATATATATATATATATATATATATATATATATGTAACTATTATTATTAAACGAAATAATATTTTTTTTGTCATAATAATACAGGAAATAAGAATAAAAAACACTTAATAACAACAAAATGATTTTACAACAAATATTCAAAATGACTTCCAGCCTCTTCAATACATTATTCACAATAATAAATTAATACGGTAGGTACTACAATGAAACTTGCTAATAATAAAGGTTAGAACAATTATTGCTGAGTATTTACAGATTGACATTTACCGTGTTATAATTGTTTTAGTTAATTGTTTTATTTCAAGCCATAGTCATGGCTCACTATTCTCTTTTCGACTAGGTGTATAAAAAAGTGCCCGCCATTTTACTTTTTAATAATGTAATATATGGATTATTTCACATGATTGTAAAACAAATTTGATGTACTTTTCAAATTTGTAAAAAAATATAGTGTTCTATTTGAAATTTCAAAGTTGATATTAGTTACTAATAAACCGGAAGTGTTATCATGAATGTACATCCGTCATCAAGTAGCACACATGTTGCTTTATAAATCATGTTATATGAAAGAAATTACTAACTTAATAAATAAGCGAGATATTTGCTGGGTCCACTAAAATATAACACCTATAAGTATATATATACAGGGTGTTAATAAAAAAACTTTACATACTTTAGCAGGTGATAGTAGAGATGAAAACAAGAAAAAAATTCTAATACACTTAGGTCCAATACTCATTGGTTTTTAGAAAATTTATGTATGGAATTTGTACATAATACACAGGATTGACGGAAGGTATTGTGCTGGCTACATCAGATTTAACAACTAAGGACTCTAGGTGTTTACGATCAAGTGCGTGAGTCTCTTCGACGACGGCTGCAACTTTGTTTACAATTGATCGTAAACACCTAGAGTCCTTAGTTGTTAAATCTGATGTGGCCAGCACAATACCTTCCGTCAATCCTGTGTATTATGTACAAATTCCATACATAAATTTTCTAAAAACCAATGAGTATTGGACCTGTGTATTAGAATTTTTTTCTTGTTTTCATCTCTACTATCACCTGCTAAAGTGTGTAAAGTTTTTTTATTAACACCCTGTATATATACAGGCTGTTTCCTTTAAAACAACCAGCGCTTTTTTGGGCGAACTAATGACTTTAGAGAAAAATGTTATATACAAAAAATTACCAGGAAAAAGGGCTTAATTTATGAGGAATAATAAATAAAAAATTCAACCAGTGGTTCTCAAACGGTAGAATAAAATTATATTTTTTTAAATGGCAACCTATATAAATTTTTTATCCATTAGATAGAGAATTTTTTTCTCATTTCAACGATATAAATATGATATGGGGTTGTATAACAATTATTTCGAGAAAAATGATATTAAAAATCAGAAATAATTCTACAATATTGAAGTAGGCTATGCAATAAACAAATGCAAACAAATGATACAGGTGACATAGTTTTGTTACTTACGTTATTAAGTGTTTGTTTTCGTAATTGTTTAATTACTTATTAATAAAAAATGGCTTTGCAGTTGCAAAAATACCAAAAATACCTAAGGTTGCATAAATTTGTAAATAATTTCCATCATATTGTTTTTCTTTTTATGTTAGTACTATTATTTTTTGATATTTCTTCGTTATGTAGTTCATTGGTTATTATGAATTTCTTAGTAAAACAAGTTATTTTAGATATAAGAAAATAATATACTATCGTAACCTAGGCAATAGTCGTATTAATAGTTGTTTATTGCATAGCCTACTTCAATATTGTAAAATTATTTGATTTTTAATATCATTTTTCTCGAAATAATTGTTATACAACGCCATATCATATTTATATCGTTGAAATCAGAAATAAATTCTCTATCTAATGGACAAAAAATTTATATAGGTTGCCATTTAAAAAAATATAATTTTATTCTACCGTTTGAGAACCACTGGTTGAATTTTTTTATTTATTATTCCTCATAAATTAAGCCCTTTTTCCTGGTAATTTTTTGTATATAACATTTGTCTCTACAGTCATTAGTTCGCCCAAAAAATCGCTGGTTGTTTTAAAGAAAATAAATAAATAAATATATATATATATATATATATGTATATATATATATATATATATATATATATATATATATATATATATATATATATATATATATAATACTAAGTCGTTACACCCGAAAATGGTAGATAGAACTCATTAAAACAAACAACTTTTCTTAGCTCAAATTTTTGATTTGGAGCCCCAGTTCATAGTTATTGGCGTTCTCTTGTTTTTCGAAAAATCGTCATAACTCCCTTATTTTAAGGAATATTTAAAAAATACAAAAACTTTCAGCATTTTCTTTTGGTTCTCTAAAACACTTGTATTTACAATTATTTTCTATTTCATCAAATAACAAAATGGCGACTAATCACAAATTTCAAAACAAGATATTTTGAAAACGACTCCATCGATTTTCGAAAATAAAACATTTATAAAATCCATAAACTTTCTACTACAATATTTGTCTGAAACATTTTTTTCTATCTGGCCAAAAAAAGGTTTTATTCAAATTGAATTGCAAGATAAATTTTAACAAACTGCAACAATCATTTAAAACAAAGTAGGCTTGCTGCCATTAAACAAGAAAAACAAGAAACAAACAAGAAAAATAAAACAATAAACAATGAAACAACAAGGGTGGGGCTAAATATGATTTTAAAAGTGGCCACCAGTAGTGTATATACCCATATTCAGCGTCGATAGGGTAATTAAAAACTCATTAGCGTGGCGCCAGTTCAGACTGGCCTGAGGCAGTTTGTTATTGTGGAATTTTGTTTATTAATATAAATGTTATTTATAGTCAAGAATTTGGAAATTTTTAATGACCTTGGAATTTGTGACGTATGTGTGTAATTAGATTATTTTATATTAATTTTCATTTGGAAGATATTTGTTTGATTTGTTATATGCTTGCAATAACAAGAACAACTAGGTAAGGTTAAATTTTAATTAATTAATTATGCGCACTCTCCACGCTAACAATGAGTGCCCGTGAGGTGACGCCTGGTAAGCGCCTACACGGTACAAATATTCAATTATTACCGATATCTGTGTATGAAGCAGATTAGCACACCCCGCAATTGTTCTTCAGCTGTTTTAATTATTTAAAATTTACTTCGGCAATAATTACATAAAACTATAATATATATATATACCGGAAATGGCAGTTTACTTGAAGCTCAAGATAGTCTCTCTTCAAAAATACCATTAAATGTATTTTTCTGAATTTGTTATAATAAAAATTAAAGATTATTCCATTTTCTACAAGTTTGCTTTATTAAAGCAAACTTTTTCTATATATTGTATGGATAAATTTATAAAGTAATATAAAAATTATATACATAGGTAAATGACGGGAGGTACTGTGTTGGTTACATCAGATTTTTCAACGTTGGAGATACGGTTCTAATATGAATTAAATTATTTTAACTTATTTTTGGGGAATGACAAATACAATAAACAATAACCACAAACGCAAAATTTAGAAATATTTGAGGCATTTCTAAATATCAAATTACTACGCCGCTGATTAAAAATTCAGCGTCGATATGACAACTGACAAATATTACTTTTGGAACAACTTGATTTTTGGATTGTAACTTAATAAGAAGCTGATTTGTAATTGGGCGACTTTGCAGTTCCTTAACTTTTATAACTCGACAGATAAAGCAAAATAAATTTCAAATACCTTCCAACTCCATAGTAAGAATAACATTTTTCTTGTTTAAAATAGTATATATTTCACGATCTAACTGTGACAAAGCGCCAGGTTAGATATGTTGGAAGTTTTGAAAATAATCCATGTTTTAGTTTTCTAATATTTCAGAAATTAAAATTTAATATGATTTTTTTTAAAATGAGTGCGATTATATCTAATCATTGCTTTTGTTCCTCGAACCCGGGTTTTGAGAGTTCGTTAACTATTCGACGTTGGAGATACGGTTCTAATATGAATTCAATTATTTTTAATTTATTTTTGGCAGATTGACAAATACAATAAACAATAACCACAAACGCAAAATTTAAAAATATTTGAGAAGTGTTATGGCTTATTGCTGCGAAGATATAGAAATTTTGAATTTATTTTTAAAATTGTGAAGTTTTAACGACATTATTAAAAAAGCAATAAATAAATTTCCTCATGATTGGCGGAAAACGAGAAATTGACAGCTTAGTAGCTACATATGTTAACAAATAAAAACTTGCGTAGAAGCGAAGTTAGGACGAACTTTATATCCATGGAATATACCAAAAGATAAATAAATATTTTTAAATAGTAATGTTTATTAGTTTATTAATAATTTGTAATAGAATTACTAAATTACGTACAGTTTAATAATAAAAATGTATATAAAAATAATTACATTAGTATACTCACCCCAAAATTTTCAATTTTAAAATGAATCCGAGTATACATTCGTGGAATCATCAATTTCTACTTCAAATTGAACCGACTATATTGTTTTGCTGCCGGAATGCTCTTTAAGAATATATGACGCCTAATGTTTCGTCTGAAAATACAAATATTAAGATACAATTTTTATAACTAGAATATAATTATTATAATACTCGTAATATTCTTTCTTAGCATTATTTTCTGGAATATTAAGTTTTAAAATAGATCGGGTGACAAATACAATAAACAATAACCACAAACGCAAAATTTAAATTGTTTATTAGTTTATTAATAATTTGTAACAGAATTAATAAATTACGTGCAGTTTAATAATAAAAATGTATATAAAAATAATTACATTAGTATACTTTATCAACATACTGCTCCTGAAATAAATTAAACAAATGTGAAAAGCCAACTCACCCAAAATTTTCAATTTTAAAATGAATCCGAGTATACATTCGTGGATTCATCAATTTCTACTTTAAAATGAACCGACTATATTGATTGCTGTCGGTATGCTTGTTAAGAATGTATGACGCCTAAGTCTGCAAAGTAACAGAGACTCAGTTTTCTCCAAGTATTCATATTCTTGTATCGTCTGAAATTACAAATATTAAGATACAATTTTTGATTTATAACTCGAATATAATTATAGTACACGTAATATTCTTTCTTGACATTATTTTCTTGAATATTAAACAAATTTCAAAAAACTTAAGTATTTCGAAAATATATTTTTAGAAGATTATTACTTTTTCATAATTTTTCTGAAATACTTGACAGTCGTTTAGAAATTTATAAACATATTTGTAGATGAATATTAAATTTTAATTTCTGATGAAGTTTACTGTATCCCTACATAATGTCATGGCCATTAAAATTTCCACAAAACTTACTTTGTATTATTTTTCGGGAATGTGTAACTTTCTACTTGTGATAAATAAATATTTGTTTTAAAATAGATCGGGAAATATGCCCATAATATAATGTTTATACCATCAGTCTTTATCAAAAACTAACAGACCGATATATACAAGGAGAAACAATTTGTGACAACTATTTAAATAATAAAATTAATATTATAGAGTTTCTTATGAAAATAAAAACTATTCAACTATAAATTGGATAGCGAAGCTAATAAATTCTTCGAAGAAGATATTCAAATTTTTTTTTGACTTCTTGGTGTTTCAATACTTAAATTGTTACAAGATATAAGGTCGTGATAGAAGCCAAATATTTGAAGATATAAGAAGCTGACAACTATAAATAACTGAAATTTTATCAATAATATAAATTTTAAATATGAATATTTATAAATTATTTTAATTACTTAATTTGTATTCTGTCGTAAATTAACATAGGATCAAAAATATTACAAAATAAATCTGTAATTTTATCAGAATGTGTCAAATTTTGAGAAACATTCATTCTTTTGAAAGATTATCGTTTAAACGGTTTTAAACAAATGCTATGTTTGGCACAAGAAAATCATCATAATAATAATAAAAATGCAAAACAGTTTTAAATGTTATTTTCGCGTGATTAAACTGCAAAGATAATTATTACAAAATTTTTGGCCTCGGGAAGTAAATTTCAACTTTTAAATGAATGCTAGTATATCCAATTTTCCAAATTTGCATGATATTCTGCGGAAATCGGAAAATATGCCTATAATATAATAATTAGTCACATTGTGACGGATGTGAAAGAAAATAATATGACAACGCGTCAGGTTAAATATGTTGGAAGTTTTGAAAATAATCCTTGTTTTAGTTTTCTAATTTTGAAGTTTATTCAATGCTCAAAATTAAGTATCCTGCAATAACGTATAAAGAATTTTGTTCTGAAATATTCAAATTAACATTTTGTAATTGAAAATTTGAAAGGAAGCGGACTTTTTCACATGATGGCACAGAGTATTTGTTGCTACTAAATCCAAAAAGTCTGATAAAAAGTCTCTTTCATCTTTATCATAACTAGATAAACATCTTTTAAATACTGCGAAACAGTTAAATTATTTTTAAACTGCTGTACATTTGGTATTATTTGTTTACAGTTTTTTTATCTTATTGTTAAATAATCTTTGATTCACTTACCACAAATTGTGTCCTTATATGCACTTAAACTGTACTACGAAGTATGTACTTAAAAACTAAGACGTTATAATTAACAGTAAATGAAATTAAACAATAAATAAATAAATAAATATTTCATCACGGCATATTACCCATTGCTGGGTGTGCCAATCTGCTTCGTACACAGATATCGGTAATGATGGAATAATTAAATAAATTCAATAAAAACTGCAAAGGCGCACGAACTCCTACACATCGCTAGCTAAACTGGACCCGAATGAAACAAATATGGCGATCACTACTGTGGCCAATGAAAATAAGGATCTCTATGGGCATCACTCTCATTGAATACACTCTAACAGCATCCATATACCTGGAAATATCTTTTATTTTAAGTATTTTTCTCTAAAATAATCTGTAAACGGTTGACAGAGATAAAAAAAAAATGCTTGTCAAATGCTCGCTAATCACCCTTAATCACTGTTCATACTAGCGGTCATTGTATTTATTCTAACCTTATAATTTCTAATATGGTTGAAATATTAAACAAATTTCAAAAAACCTAAGTATTTCGAAAACATATTTTTAGAATATTATTATATTTTATTAATTGTTCTGAAATAATTGACAGTCACTTAGATATTTATAAATATATTTGTAGATGAATATTAAATTTTTAATTTCTGAAATATTTGTTTAATGCTGTTGACTATGTTTCTCGATGTCAGAGTCTTATAACTTATAATGTCAAGTATGGTTGCAAAATTAAACAAATATCATATAAAACTTTATTCGGAAATATATTTTTAATTATTAGTTTTTCAATACAATGAGGCAATATATGGAAAAATATGTAATTAATTCTATATGATAGAAAGAAAAACGGTAAATATACTTATTATTATTTCGAAACGATTGCAAAAGTGAAGAATTACAATTTTAAAAACATTTATACTAAATAATCCATAGTTATTTCTTCAGACTGCTTTGAATGATATGCAAAAGCAAAAGAATACTTGTAGATTTGGGCTTTCCATATTCATACACTCCGGAGTCCAAAACGTACATGGAAATTATTTATTAAATCGGAATAGGTAGAGTTATTGTTAGTATTTTTTATTTACAATTTGTACTGAATGAAAAAAATCATTTAATGTTAAGTTTATGAAATGTAAGCTAGTTGATGATATAAATAGTATCCCATATGGAGTAAAAAAGAGAAAATTTAATTACATTTCACTTGAATATATAATATAATATTAGTGGTGTACTCTCCATGTCAGCAATGAGTACCCGTGAGGTAACGCCGGGTAAGCGCCCGTACAGTACAAATATTTCAACATTACCGACATCTATGTTCAAATCAAACTGACACACCCCGCAATGGGTAATATGCCGTGATGATATATTTATTTAAAACTTGAATTTATACATACACACATAACGCAAGTCTCAAAATATTTCTTACAGGTAAATATTACGTCATAATACCTAATTGTCATTAATGAGAATATACATTTTACTAACATTCCACAGGTCATTACCAAAATACGCATTTCGCAATTGAGTAATAAATGTACATTGTACATATTATAATCCTTGTGTTATTTTTCATTGGAGAAAGCGACATTTCCAAGGGTAAAAGAAGATGACAGAATTCTAAGAATATGTAATGAGTTACAAATACTTTTAATATTTTCGGTAATGATAATGACATGATGCTTGAAACATTTCAGTGAAATGAAATATTATTATGCTATTGACTAACAATCATTTCGAATGGGGTTTAAAAATCCATTGTCTTGTATTGAATAGATTTGACAAAAGTACTGGTAATTTGTGATAATAACGGATTATTTAGTAACAAAGGTCTGTGTCTAGATAGAGAATTTGGTGTATGAGTCGAAAATTGTTTCTTAATATTTGTAATATGAAACATTTAAAATATACTTTTGATAATGAACTCGTATTCTTAGTAATGTTGATATTTTGGTAATGATAATTCGGTAGTTGATATAATTTTGTGATATGAAAAATTTATTTATTTAGGAATATAGATGAAATATCCAGCAGCCCGAAGAATGCTATTTCTTATAGTAGGTGATTATTTAATTTTAAAATTTAGTATTATTTTTTCTTAAAAAAAGTGTTATTGTTTGCATTTTACAAGATGTATTTCTGTTTTTTTTTTGTGTGCAACCATGTAAACTTCTTATTATTATATTCGAAATAAATATTATATTTTGCTAAACTTGGTTTATTTTAAACAAACTTTTATGGAAGTCATTGCAAAAGAAAGACATATTTGAGATAAGTAGTATAATTTACAATAATTAAACGTAAAAGTCAGTGCAAAAGAAAGACATATTTGACATAAGTAGTACAACTTACAGTAAATAAACATAATTTAAGTGCAACACAAAGACACAATTCAAAACTTTGTTTATTTATTATGACTTTGAAACGCGGCAAGAAAAATCTTGTGATAAGAATTTCGAACATGAAGTAAACTTGTTTGTACAGCAGTCATGTTCTGTTTGTTATAACATTTTTTCGTCGCCTTCATACTTATTTGTAACATGGAATATGCCAAAATATAAATAAATATTTCCAAATAATGTTTATACCATCAGTTTATTAATAACATGTTCAATTTCTATAACATAACTACTAAGTCATGTACAGTTTAATAATGATAAAAATATATAAATATATATTTACAATAATTAGTCAATTACAAGGTATTTACAAGAAATCGGTACAGAGTGCACGTTGGTTGTAACATTTATACAAATCTTGCACCACGCAAACTTTTCAAATTAATGTATTCTATAGTCATTGTTTCTATTCCCTGGAATAAATTAAACCGTTTTTTAATAGTATAAACTATTTTCGAATCACAGTAAACTAATGTCGAATTATCGAAGATTTCCATACCTAGGCACGATGGTTAATTAGTGTGATATTGCTCATAATTACAAAAATATTGAAACTTTTGTATACTTAAATTATTAACTTGATAGGAAACCATCATATTGTTTAATATTCTTAGAATTCTGTCATCTTCTTTTACCCTTGGAAATGTCGCTTTCTCCAATGAAAAATAACACAAGGATTATAATATGTACAATGTACATTTATTACTCAATTGCGAAATGCGTATTTTGGTAATGACCTGTGGAATGTTAGTAAAATGTATATTCTCATTAATGACAATTAGGTATTATGACGTAATATTTACCTGTAAGAAATATTTTGAGACTTGCGTTATGTGTGTATGTATAAATTCAAGTTTTAAATAAATATATCATCACGGCATATTACCCATTGCGGGGTGTGTCAGTTTGATTTGAACATAGATGTCGGTAATGTTGAAATATTTGTACTGTACGGGCGCTTACCCGGCGTTACCTCACGGGTACTCATTGCTGACATGGAGAGTACACCACTAATATTATATTATATATTCAAGTGAAATGTAATTAAATTTTCTCTTTTTTACTCCATATGGGATACTATTTATATCATCAACTAGCTTACATTTCATAAACTTAACATTAAATGATTTTTTTCATTCAGTACAAATTGTAAATAAAAAATACTAACAATAACTCTACCTATTCCGATTTAATAAATAATTTCCATGTACGTTTTGGACTCCGGAGTGTATGAATATGGAAAGCCCAAATCTACAAGTATTCTTTTGCTTTTGCATATCATTCAAAGCAGTCTGAAGAAATAACTATGGATTATTTAGTATAAATGTTTTTAAAATTGTAATTCTTCACTTTTGCAATCGTTTCGAAATAATAATAAGTATATTTACCGTTTTTCTTTCTATCATATAGAATTAATTACATATTTTTCCATATATTGCCTCATTGTATTGAAAAACTAATAATTAAAAATATATTTCCGAATAAAGTTTTATATGATATTTGTTTAATTTTGCAACCATACTTGACATTATAAGTTATAAGACTCTGACATCGAGAAACATAGTCAACAGCATTAAACAAATATTTCAGAAATTAAAAATTTAATATTCATCTACAAATATATTTATAAATATCTAAGTGACTGTCAATTATTTCAGAACAATTAATAAAATATAATAATATTCTAAAAATATGTTTTAGATGTCGGTAATGTTGAAATATTTGTACTGTACGGGCGCTTACCCGGCGTTACCTCACGGGTACTCATTGCTGACATGGAGAGTACACCACTAATATTATATTATATATTCAAGTGAAATGTAATTAAATTTTCTCTTTTTTACTCCATATGGGATACTATTTATATCATCAACTAGCTTACATTTCATAAACTTAACATTAAATGATTTTTTTCATTCAGTACAAATTGTAAATAAAAAATACTAACAATAACTCTACCTATTCCGATTTAATAAATAATTTCCATGTACGTTTTGGACTCCGGAGTGTATGAATATGGAAAGCCCAAATCTACAAGTATTCTTTTGCTTTTGCATATCATTCAAAGCAGTCTGAAGAAATAACTATGGATTATTTAGTATAAATGTTTTTAAAATTGTAATTCTTCACTTTTGCAATCGTTTCGAAATAATAATAAGTATATTTACCGTTTTTCTTTCTATCATATAGAATTAATTACATATTTTTCCATATATTGCCTCATTGTATTGAAAAACTAATAATTAAAAATATATTTCCGAATAAAGTTTTATATGATATTTGTTTAATTTTGCAACCATACTTGACATTATAAGTTATAAGACTCTGACATCGAGAAACATAGTCAACAGCATTAAACAAATATTTCAGAAATTAAAAATTTAATATTCATCTACAAATATATTTATAAATATCTAAGTGACTGTCAATTATTTCAGAACAATTAATAAAATATAATAATATTCTAAAAATATGTTTTCGAAATACTTAGGTTTTTTGAAATTTGTTTAATATTTCAACCATATTAGAAATTATAAGGTTAGAATAAATACAATGACCGCTAGTATGAACAGTGATTAAGGGTGATTAGCGAGCATTTGACAAGCATTTTTTTTTTATCTCTGTCAACCGTTTACAGATTATTTTAGAGAAAAATACTTAAAATAAAAGATATTTCCAGGTATATGGATGCTGTTAGAGTGTATTCAATGAGAGTGATGCCCATAGAGATCCTTATTTTCATTGGCCACAGTAGTGATCGCCATATTTGTTTCATTCGGGTCCAGTTTAGCTAGCGATGTGTAGGAGTTCGTGCGCCTTTGCAGTTTTTATTGAATTTATTTAATTATTCCATCATTACCGATATCTGTGTACGAAGCAGATTGGCACACCCAGCAATGGGTAATATGCCGTGATGAAATATTTATTTATTTATTTATTGTTTAATTTCATTTACTGTTAATTATAACGTCTTAGTTTTTAAGTACATACTTCGTAGTACAGTTTAAGTGCATATAAGGACACAATTTGTGGTAAGTGAATCAAAGATTATTTAACAATAAGATAAAAAAACTGTAAACAAATAATACCAAATGTACAGCAGTTTAAAAATAATTTAACTGTTTCGCAGTATTTAAAAGATGTTTATCTAGTTATGATAAAGATGAAAGAGACTTTTTATCAGACTTTTTGGATTTAGTAGCAACAAATACTCTGTGCCATCATGTGAAAAAGTCCGCTTCCTTTCAAATTTTCAATTACAAAATGTTAATTTGAATATTTCAGAACAAAATTCTTTATACGTTATTGCAGGGTACTTAATTTTGAGCATTGAATAAACTTCAAAATTAGAAAACTAAAACAAGGATTATTTTCAAAACTTCCAACATATTTAACCTGACGCGTTGTCATATTATTTTCTTTCACATCCGTCACAATGTGACTAATTATTATATTATAGGCATATTTTCCGATTTCCGCAGAATATCATGCAAATTTGGAAAATTGGATATACTAGCATTCATTTAAAAGTTGAAATTTACTTCCCGAGGCCAAAAATTTTGTAATAATTATCTTTGCAGTTTAATCACGCGAAAATAACATTTAAAACTGTTTTGCATTTTTATTATTATTATGATGATTTTCTTGTGCCAAACATAGCATTTGTTTAAAACCGTTTAAACGATAATCTTTCAAAAGAATGAATGTTTCTCAAAATTTGACACATTCTGATAAAATTACAGATTTATTTTGTAATATTTTTGATCCTATGTTAATTTACGACAGAATACAAATTAAGTAATTAAAATAATTTATAAATATTCATATTTAAAATTTATATTATTGATAAAATTTCAGTTATTTATAGTTGTCAGCTTCTTATATCTTCAAATATTTGGCTTCTATCACGACCTTATATCTTGTAACAATTTAAGTATTGAAACACCAAGAAGTCAAAAAAAAATTTGAATATCTTCTTCGAAGAATTTATTAGCTTCGCTATCCAATTTATAGTTGAATAGTTTTTATTTTCATAAGAAACTCTATAATATTAATTTTATTATTTAAATAGTTGTCACAAATTGTTTCTCCTTGTATATATCGGTCTGTTAGTTTTTGATAAAGACTGATGGTATAAACATTATATTATGGGCATATTTCCCGATCTATTTTAAAACAAATATTTATTTATCACAAGTAGAAAGTTACACATTCCCGAAAAATAATACAAAGTAAGTTTTGTGGAAATTTTAATGGCCATGACATTATGTAGGGATACAGTAAACTTCATCAGAAATTAAAATTTAATATTCATCTACAAATATGTTTATAAATTTCTAAACGACTGTCAAGTATTTCAGAAAAATTATGAAAAAGTAATAATCTTCTAAAAATATATTTTCGAAATACTTAAGTTTTTTGAAATTTGTTTAATATTCAAGAAAATAATGTCAAGAAAGAATATTACGTGTACTATAATTATATTCGAGTTATAAATCAAAAATTGTATCTTAATATTTGTAATTTCAGACGATACAAGAATATGAATACTTGGAGAAAACTGAGTCTCTGTTACTTTGCAGACTTAGGCGTCATACATTCTTAACAAGCATACCGACAGCAATCAATATAGTCGGTTCATTTTAAAGTAGAAATTGATGAATCCACGAATGTATACTCGGATTCATTTTAAAATTGAAAATTTTGGGTGAGTTGGCTTTTCACATTTGTTTAATTTATTTCAGGAGCAGTATGTTGATAAAGTATACTAATGTAATTATTTTTATATACATTTTTATTATTAAACTGCACGTAATTTATTAATTCTGTTACAAATTATTAATAAACTAATAAACAATTTAAATTTTGCGTTTGTGGTTATTGTTTATTGTATTTGTCACCCGATCTATTTTAAAACTTAATATTCCAGAAAATAATGCTAAGAAAGAATATTACGAGTATTATAATAATTATATTCTAGTTATAAAAATTGTATCTTAATATTTGTATTTTCAGACGAAACATTAGGCGTCATATATTCTTAAAGAGCATTCCGGCAGCAAAACAATATAGTCGGTTCAATTTGAAGTAGAAATTGATGATTCCACGAATGTATACTCGGATTCATTTTAAAATTGAAAATTTTGGGGTGAGTATACTAATGTAATTATTTTTATATACATTTTTATTATTAAACTGTACGTAATTTAGTAATTCTATTACAAATTATTAATAAACTAATAAACATTACTATTTAAAAATATTTATTTATCTTTTGGTATATTCCATGGATATAAAGTTCGTCCTAACTTCGCTTCTACGCAAGTTTTTATTTGTTAACATATGTAGCTACTAAGCTGTCAATTTCTCGTTTTCCGCCAATCATGAGGAAATTTATTTATTGCTTTTTTAATAATGTCGTTAAAACTTCACAATTTTAAAAATAAATTCAAAATTTCTATATCTTCGCAGCAATAAGCCATAACACTTCTCAAATATTTTTAAATTTTGCGTTTGTGGTTATTGTTTATTGTATTTGTCAATCTGCCAAAAATAAATTAAAAATAATTGAATTCATATTAGAACCGTATCTCCAACGTCGAATAGTTAACGAACTCTCAAAACCCGGGTTCGAGGAACAAAAGCAATGATTAGATATAATCGCACTCATTTTAAAAAAAATCATATTAAATTTTAATTTCTGAAATATTAGAAAACTAAAACATGGATTATTTTCAAAACTTCCAACATATCTAACCTGGCGCTTTGTCACAGTTAGATCGTGAAATATATACTATTTTAAACAAGAAAAATGTTATTCTTACTATGGAGTTGGAAGGTATTTGAAATTTATTTTGCTTTATCTGTCGAGTTATAAAAGTTAAGGAACTGCAAAGTCGCCCAATTACAAATCAGCTTCTTATTAAGTTACAATCCAAAAATCAAGTTGTTCCAAAAGTAATATTTGTCAGTTGTCATATCGACGCTGAATTTTTAATCAGCGGCGTAGTAATTTGATATTTAGAAATGCCTCAAATATTTCTAAATTTTGCGTTTGTGGTTATTGTTTATTGTATTTGTCATTCCCCAAAAATAAGTTAAAATAATTTAATTCATATTAGAACCGTATCTCCAACGTTGAAAAATCTGATGTAACCAACACAGTACCTCCCGTCATTTACCTATGTATATAATTTTTATATTACTTTATAAATTTATCCATACAATATATAGAAAAAGTTTGCTTTAATAAAGCAAACTTGTAGAAAATGGAATAATCTTTAATTTTTATTATAACAAATTCAGAAAAATACATTTAATGGTATTTTTGAAGAGAGACTATCTTGAGCTTCAAGTAAACTGCCATTTCCGGTATATATATATATTATAGTTTTATGTAATTATTGCCGAAGTAAATTTTAAATAATTAAAACAGCTGAAGAACAATTGCGGGGTGTGCTAATCTGCTTCATACACAGATATCGGTAATAATTGAATATTTGTACCGTGTAGGCGCTTACCAGGCGTCACCTCACGGGCACTCATTGCTAGCGTGGAGAGTGCGCATAATTAATTAATTAAAATTTAACCTTACCTAGTTGTTCTTGTTATTGCAAGCATATAACAAATCAAACAAATATCTTCCAAATGAAAATTAATATAAAATAATCTAATTACACACATACGTCACAAATTCCAAGGTCATTAAAAATTTCCAAATTCTTGACTATAAATAACATTTATATTATTAAACAAAATTCCACAATAACAAACTGCCTCAGGCCAGTCTGAACTGGCGCCACGCTAATGAGTTTTTAATTACCCTATCGACGCTGAATATGGGTATATACACTACTGCCACCATTCGCAGCAACGCAAGTCCGGCAGCGTGCTTTGATGTTGGTGGAGACCTTCGCAAGGACTGCCTGCTTCTCTTTTATATCTTCTGCTGCAGCCACGATTCTAGCCACTAGCTCTAACTCTGTGTTCACCGCTGTCTCGTAAACAGAGGTCTTCATCTGACCCCAAAAAAAGAAATCTATTGGAGTTAGGTCGGGGCTCCGGGCTGGCCACGCAACTGGACCTCTCCTCCCAATTCACTTATTCGGGTATTTTCTATTTAAAAATGCGGTGACTTCTCGCGTTTTCATAATGATGCATGTTTACGTATAAATTATGCAAAATACGAACATACAAACGGACATACACGTGCGCTAAATTTGAAGTAACTTGTTTTTGAGTACTTGTCAAATCTAATCTCTTTTTTGTTTCATTGTTTTCAGAAGCTACTTCGTTTTAAATGCTTTTTTTAAGTTTGTTAATACTTATGCAAGCCAAGTAAGTGAATAAAAACTTTTTTTTTTGGACAGATAGAAAAAAATGTTTCAGACAAATATTGTAATAGAAAGTTTAAGGATTTTTAAAATGTTTTATTTTCGAAAATCGATGGGGTGGTTTTCAAAATATCTTGTTTTGAAATTTTTGATTGGTCGCCATTTTGTTATATGAAATAGAAAATAATTGTAAATACAAATGTTTTAGAGAACCGAAAGCAAATGCTGAAAGTTTTTGTATTTTTTAAATATTCCTTAAAATAAGGGAGTTATGACGATTTTTCGAAAAACAAGAGAACGCCAATAACTATGAACTGGGGCTCCAAATTAAAAATAAGAAAAGTTGTTTGTTTTAATGAGTTCTATCTACCATTTTCGGGTGTAACGACTTAGTATTAACGGCCTGTTATATAAGTTGGTTGTGATCACGACTGACCAGTTAAGATGCAATCAGGATGATGGTAAATTTTGAATGAACCTCTTGTAAGTTATTATCTAGCTTAAATTATTTTATTCCTTCCTCAGAATAACTACAAAGGTTAACAATGATCGTAATATTACATGTTAATAATGTGCTCTGAAGTACTTACTATATGTTGAGGTTAATAATTAAACATAGCAGGCATGAGAACAAAAATGATTGTTTTGCGTACTTAGTTTAAAACCCTTGAAATTTAAAAACTTGAATTGACAGAGTAAATCTAAGATCTTTCTTTACAATAAAGAAAATCTGATTACAATAATGAAAATGACCAATTATACAAAAACTGATTAAATAATAATAGCTAATTGTTACTGTATGTTTTTTAATATGTTATATATTTAAATAAGGGATCATTAATATTCATAACAAAGTAAGCGTTTATTAGAATTGGATGTGCTTAAATCCTTCTATACAATAAAGAAAATTTTATTACTATAATAAAATTAATAATAATTGTTCAAAATCACATTTTTTCTCGCTTTTTCTGTAATAACTTTTCATTTTCCATTAGACCACTTATCCAACGGCACAAATCCGATGTTTGACAAGAAGACCATAATCAACATTTAAAAATAAATATTGTACACTATACAGTAGATTCTGAGATTACCACGAACATACGCCTACATTCCATTAATCATAAGTCATGTTACGTCTTTATATAATAGTATAAATAGAATTTATAATGTAATCTAAGGTTATATTTATTACTCACATTGACAATCATATTTTTACAGATAAGTTGCATTATAACACTACTTACATTCGTTAAAAAAAGTTAAAAGAATGCGTAATATCATAACGATCAGAATAACCTTTTACAGATCCCGACGCACTATCACGTCGAATTCTTAAATTAATTAAATCCTTCGGGGCTGCCTAGCCACACCTTCAAATTCAAAATCGGTATAGGCGATTGGAAATAAGCAATATGACATCTGGTGGGATTTTGCAGAACTATAGTTGATGGGATAAGTTATACACGTGACATTTTCTTGATTGTATTAACACAAGTGTTATCTATTATGTTTACGACATTTACATTTACATATGTAATATCTCTTAATATTATACACTTAATCCATAAATAGAATTAGTAAATATCATATTATTCCGTTAACATTAGCTTCTTTAAAAGCCACTTTGGCGCTACGATCTTATTTACCATCGCCTATACCAATAATTTTACTTCGTATTCTGAGTCCACCAAAGTTATGTAATGGAACAGGACTTTTAATAAAAGCTCTATGCCCGTACATTATGCCTAGGTGACATCTGTATGATTCTGTACGATGTACGATGACAATCGAAATGTACGATGAAAAACTATAGGAACGGTGTCACACTTGTATGACAAAAACCATATGAAAAAGTTATCTTCTTTAGATTATTCAACATGATACCATGTATTACTCATTTCACGACGAAGCTTTCGAACATTGTTAAACCTATGTTCATTCATGTTTATTGTTTGGATGTTTGAGACGCTTGGTTTTATAATTTTTTTACAACCAATTCTTGGTCCACACAGATCTTCGCTTCTTAAACCTTTTTCTTTTTTATTTTGTTAATAAACATACACGCAGACATTAAAATTATGGTTTCGTAGGAACTACTACTCGATATCATGTTCGTCAATGTAAAAATTGTTTATAAAATGACTATTTGCTTGATTCAAAATAAACACATTCAAAAAAATAATTATTCCGAAGAAAAATATAATATAGGTATAAGTATAAATATATGAAATATTATAAACAATACGGTATGAAAATTGCTAAATAAAACAAAATATTATATAAAATAAAGGAAATTATATTACTAAATTACTAGTTTACTACAAGAAAAGAAAATTAATAATAAAAGGTACAATACTAATGCAAATAAAAAGCAACACAAAAAACTAAACAGATTATAAACAAAGATAAGAAAAGTCAAGATTTAAAAAAACATTAACCTAAAATTCTCAAATGTCAAACAATACAGAGAATTGAGATCCACTAGTATTGAAATGCATAGTTGTGAAATTAGTAGCAAATATTTCATATGATTCTGTACGACGAAAATAGGAACGCTTCTATTTTTCATCATACAAGACAAGTTTCATCGTACCTACATCGTACAGAATCATACAGGTGTGACCTAGGCATTATAGAAGCGGCAATTTTCACAGTTTACGCACCAGGAGAATCTGTTTTAATACCCAGAATTCCAATGATCCCGTCGGACTTTCCATTTAAATTTAAAAGAATTCAGTTCCGCATTAAATCGTTCTTCGCAATCACTATTAACAAATCGCAAGGCCAGAACCTTAAAATAGCAGGAGTGGATCTGCAAGGAGATTGTTTCTCCCACGGGCAACTGTACGTCGCGTGATCTAGTCAGCGAAAGGCGAAAGCTTGAATCTATACATTCTGGCACCAGACTCTACCATCACCAACGTCGTCAACAACAAGGCTCTTTCGTAAACATCTTTACCTCGACAACCTTATGTTCTAACACTTTTCATAATATTCACGTAATTTTAATTCTAAAGTTTAAGCGTACGAAGTCGCGGGCACAGCTAATATATATATATATAATGATGTAAACTGGAAAAAGTAGTATTTAACACTTCTCAAACATAAACTTAACTACCATAGTTACTTACAATACGTAGTTAGAAAACAAATTAAAATATTGCATTTTTAGTGAGAAATAAAGAATTATTTGTTACATTTCAATTAAGGGCGTTTTACATTGAACAATATTGCAGATGCAATTGCAACTTTCAATAACTTGCAGCAATCTTGTACGAGTGTCATACAGAAATCACACCTGCAGCAACGTCTTGAATCAACTAGAGCATGCTCTAATTCTAACAATGATTATAAGATCAACGATAGCCATGTCTAATTGTCTTTAAGTTTACGAAATACATGTAAGTATTAAAACAACATTATATTAAAATCATTTCAATAGTCAAATTTCTCCAAAAATAGAATTCCCATGTGATGACGTCATGTACTTAATTTATATGAGCCAAGTAGTGAAACCGATTGATCTTGTCGATGAAGTTGACATCTATAGTTATTTTTTTTTACTAAATTTATAAAATAATGTGGAATACAATTGATTACAACAATTAATAATTAAATTAATTACAACAGTTTATACATTAATTGATTACAACAATTAATATATAAGGAAACAGCTTTGAATACAAATTGAAAAAATAATTTTTAATTTAATTATAAAATAAACTTAAAATTTATTATGAAACGGAGCTTACAAAGCAATTTCCTTTCACCATGCATGTAAATAGTAGATACGTCGAATTGCAGTGAAATTGTTGATGTTTCGCATTGATCTTTAACGGATCACTAATTTTTTGGCGACGAAATAAATCCACGTTTAAATTGATAGAACAAACTGTCTAAAATGTAACAATATTTAGAAATACGTACATAGGAAATATAGAGCTGTCATGTGATAACCACATAATACAGGTTGACACAAAAAACGGGAACTTTTTTAACAATCCAATATAACCAAGAGTGATGGAAGATCAACATTTTATTCACAGTAATTGAAACCTAAAAATTTACCATTTAAGAAACATTAATGGAATTTATTATTTTTTAAAAATTACGTCCTTTAGATGCCGTCCTCCTGTACGCCGTGGACTCCGTAAGACAGACTCGCGTACAAAATTAATGTTATGTGGAGTACGAGCACTTCTTGGTCGTCCTGTTGGTTTCTTCTTTAGGGCAGATCCAGTCTCTTCAAAGTTATTAATCCAACTTTTTACCGCGTGTTTTAATGGGACGGCACCATGACGTCCTAAGTTGTAAAAACGTCGGAACTCCCTCTGCGCAGCTTCCAAACTATCACTGTTTTTGTAAAACATTTTTATGGCTAACGCACGCTGTTGCCCGTTCCACTGATCCATGGCTATTAAAATGGCAAACTGTTTACTTGCTCAAGGTCACTGTCCCGCAGTGCTGCCACCTGCTCATGGCTGCTACTACGTATTTCAAAAATTCCCGTTATTCTGTGCCACCTGTATAATACAGGTTCTACAGATGAGAATGGAATAATTAGGGGAGCATTTATAAGTTTCTCTTCCTCAAAGTATGCAGAAGCATCAAAAATAACTTCATTATATAGTTTCAATAATTTTTTACTGTGTAACCATCCCTAAGACAGGAGATTGTAAACTAATCCAATCACTTTGTAACCCACCTTAAGAGATGAGAATATTTAATGTTTAATATGAGTTCTTATCAGCCTGGAGGTACAATTAGATGTTGTTCTAAATAATAAGAATAATAATAAAAGTATTACTTACTTTTGATCTGATTGAATAAAATACTTGACTATGATAGTGTAACGGCTATTTTTTACACTCCTGTTTCTTTTCTATTTTTTTTATTACTTTGTACACCCCTGTTCGTTTCCTTTTCTTTCTATCTTGTGAGATTTTGTTCGTGAGCGCTGGCTTTGAATAAATCTTTTCGTTTTGAGACTCTCTCGGATCTCAGCTACGAAGGCAAGAGGAGGTGCACGCTACTTTGTCTATTTTTATTTTTTTTTGGTTCTTATTCTACAAAGTTTGGTCTTTTACCGCTCTAGATATTTCGTAGGATATTCTTTACTTTACTGTAAGTACGTTCTGAGTTGTTTTCTCACTTTTGACTTATAATTTTGGTACTTTTACGTAATGTTTTTACTTGGAGACGAAATAGCGTGCAGCCACGTTTTTGTAGGCTGGGTTTACCAGCTCTCTTCTGTCCGGGCTGTGAAGGCGTCTAGGTATCCAGACCAGGCTGCGGCGCTGCTGTGTGAATTTTCCTTAAATCTCACGATTTGTTTTGGTTTCTACCGCTTTTGTGGAAGTCGTGGGACTTATCTTTGTCCTTAGTAAGTAATTTACTTTCAAAATTTCTCAACCACAATTTTGTTACTAGTAAATTTGGTCTATTTACTGTAATTGCGCCGCAGCGTGGTGTGGACACGTGCTTTCGCAGGCCGGACCAGTCGTGCCTGTGCCCCTTTTTTAATATTTTTTTCTGTTTTCAAAATTCATATTAATTGTGATAACTCGGGGTATTTTCCCACATTTAGGCTTTTAATTCAAAATTTATATAATTTTTTTGTTGGGCTAGTGCAGTTTAAACTTATCCATTTTATTAGCGAACATTTCTTCGTTCGTTAGGCGTTCCCCGTATCCATAAAGAGGCACTTCACTTTTGGCGTTTTTTATTATTAGTAGTTCAGCATAAATTCTTTATCCATTTTATTAGCGAACATTTCCTCGTTCGTTAGGCGTTCCCCATGTCCATAAAGAGGCACTTCAAATTTTGCTAACTTTTTTATAGTAATTACTGCTGTGTCGACGCAGACACTTCAAATTTTATCCTTTGGTATACCACAAATATCTTTAGTAGTTCAGTTTAAATCTTTTTTTTTATTAAAGTATTTACTCCCCACCAGCAGGTCCATCTCTCATTGACATTCCATCAATATTTCATTTTCACCTTCATTCATTGGGCATACTAACAATTCTGGGTTAAACGCATGTTCATCCTCACACATTGACACAGACAACTGCACCTTCCTAACCAAATCCTCTGGCATGAAAGGTGAACGAATGAGTTGAATGATAGCAACTTTTTTCAGCAGTAACTCACAGTCGCGTTCGCGAATTTTATTTTTTTCGGCAACAAATCAAGCCAAAGTCCTTTGACTCAAATCTTTTTGTTAACTTCCAATTTTTTTCTGGTTCCTACAGTTTTTTTTTGCTATTGCTATTACTTTTGTTCTGTAGTGAACCATATATTTGCTAGCAACAGCGCGTTGCATTTCTGCAGCTCATCTAACTGCCGGTTGCGCCCTGCGTTTCTTCATCAAAAGTGTCTTAATCATCTCAATCCTCATTTCATACTCATAATATTCATTTTAGCTAAACTTGTAACGGTAGGTAATCCACGGCTGCATTTCTTATGTAAAATCATCCGCCTCATATTAGCTTAAATATTGTATGGAACTTTGTACCCCATTAGGGATTTGCCGAGCAATAGTTTTCCTCAGTCAGAATTTTTTTTTCTGCAAAGGCATTCTGTCGGGCTATAACTCCTTTTGTGGTCAATTTAGACTTTCTTTTTTTTGTTGCTCTCTGGGCGCACGCCAGTTTGCCTTTGCAAAGAAAAAAAAATACGAGTTTTTTTTTTTGGAACCAGAACTCTGCCGCTTTTTTTGCGTCTCAGCATTTACTTCGCCCTGGTTTGGAGCAGCCGAGTTCGTCTGGTGGTGGAGTGAGCCGTCTCTGCTGGACCTTGACGGACGGATGAGTTACGCACACAGATACCCCAGGTGTGGCCCCAAAGAGGCTTCCGCCTCCTAAGAAGGAGAAACGCTCAACGACGAATTGGCCCTCTACTTAGGGCTTCCCTATTACGAGGATGTATTCTATCCTGGACCAGGAAGCTCAAAGAAAATATACTGTCTCAAATTATGAGAAAAACTATTTATTTATTTAAATAAAAGTGACATAACAATTCAATGACACATTGACATGATTGACATAAAAAAACATAAGAACTTAAATAACATTCGTCACCTACTTCAAACATATCAAATTACAACAAACCACATTTTGAAAGACAAAGATATCTCAACACTCCCACTATCTTTGTATTTCAAATAAAGTAAATTTATATTTCATTTACTATATTTATCAAGGCCAAGTAGACATCTCAGATGCTGAAATGTCTGTTTCTGCTGTGGTTTCGTAAATATATCCGCTTGCTGATCTTCAGAGGAGATGTACAGTGGCAAAATGTTTCCATTTTCAAATTGTTCTCTTACGAAATGCAGACGGACATCCACATGTTTAGTTCTGCTGTGAAACTCTGCATTTTTAATTAATCTAATGGCGCTTTGATTATCTATATAAATTGTTGTTGGTATATTCAATTGAACATCGATATCTTTCAGCAGCTGTTGTAACCACATACTTTCTTTAGTAGCATTTGAAGCTGCAACATATTCGGCTTCTGTGGTTGACAATGTTACACTTGTTTGCTTTTTGCTTGCCCATGTAACTGGTCCTCCATTCATTTTGAAAACATAGCCAGATGTTGAGCGTCTTGTACTTGAGTCTCCAGCATAATCTGAGTCTGAGAATCCAATTAGGGTAGGATTATCTGTATTTTTCGTATACTTGATTCCGTAATCGATAGTTCCTAGCAGATATTTTATGATGCGTTTAACCGCATTCCAATGAGATAAACTGATTGTTTAAAAATCTACTCACAACTCCCACTGCATATGAAATGTCTGGTCGGCTTACTACTGCGACGAACATTAAAGAACCAACTGCTTGACGATAAGGGACTTCTCCATCATCAAGATATAGATCTGTGATGTTGGACAAATTGCAACCAGGATCCATTGGAGTACTTACTGGTTTGGCATTTGTAAGTTCAAATCGTTCAATGATTCGTATGATGTAGGCAGATTGATTAATGAAGATAGAGTTGTCTTCTTCGTTTCTTTTTATCTCCATTCCTACACAGTAGTCAACTTCACACGTTTTTGTCTCAAATTTCTTCTTTAATTCAAAAAGTACAACTTCTACAGCCGCTTCACTTTTTGAAATAAGTAGGCCATCATCAACATAAATAACAAGTAAAACTTTTTCATTATTTATGTAGCACTTGTAAACACATTTATCTGCTTCTGATTGAATGAAACCAAAATTCTTCAAGAAGTCGTTGAATTTTTTATTCCAGCATCTGGGTGCTTGCTTTAGTCCGTAAAGCGATTTCTTTAATTTAAAAACAATGTTTTTCCGAGTTTTAATTCCTTCTGGAGGATTTAGGTAGATATCATCGTGCAGTTCTCCATAAAGAAATGCAGTTTTGATGTCAAACTGTTTCATTCGACAATTTTCTTCAGCTGCAAGAGCCAATAAAACTTATGGAATCGAATCTCGTTGTTGGAGAAAATATTTCATTGTAGTCGATTCCCTTTGTTTGCGAAAATCCTTTTGCGCATAGTCGAGCTTTATAGCGATCAATTGAACCATCTTTCTTCCTTTTTATTCTAAATATCCATTTTGTATTGATTGTCTTCTTGTCTGGAGTAAGAATTATTTCTTCCCAAGTTTCATTTTTCTTCAAGCCATTTATTTCTTCTGAAATAGCTTCTCTCTATTCTTTTGAGTCTTTGCAGTTTATGGCTTCTTCGTAAGTTTGAGGGACATCTGCTTCAACTAAATATAATTCATATTCGTTGAACTTAAGTGGAGTTTTAATATTTCTTCTGGATCTCAGGTTAGGAATGTTCTCCTCTTCAGGATTATTGACAGGAATTGGATCATCTTCCTGAAATCCTTTTTCTTGTTGATCTGATGCTCATATGTCATTATCAACTTCGATTCGAACAGTATTCGGTTTATCTGTCCATCCTTGTCTTCTTTCGTTAAATAATACATTTCTAGAAATTGTTATTTGCTTGGTTTGAGGATCAAATAGTCTGTAGTTAGTAGAATTTTGATCGTATCCTACCAAGAACAATTTCTTACTTTTTCTTTCTAGTTTGGATCGTTTTTCGTCAGGTATATGGACAAACGCTTCACTTCCAAATATTTTAATGTGGTTTAATGAAGGTTTTTTGCCAGTCCAAACTTCATATGGTGTTGAATCAGGTGCTTAATTTGTTAAAGTACGATTCAACAGATATATTGCATTATTCACTGCTTCAGCCCACAGATATTTTGGGACGTTTCCTCCATAGAGCATAGAACGAGCACTTTCCATTATTGTACGATTATCTCTTTCTGCTCTACCATTCTGTTGGGGTGTATATGGAGCAGTATTTTCCATTTCAATACCTTCTTGACGTAGGTAGTCCTTCATATCTTGATTTACGTATTCTCTGCCATTATCCACGTGAAGAATCTTGACTGAATGACCAAATTTATTCTTAATTTTCTGATTAAACGTTTTGAAACATTCAAAGACATCTGATTTATATTTCAAAAAATAAGCTACTCGATAGCCTGAAAAATCGTCTTTAAATAAAAGAAAATATTTCGAACCTTGTACTGATGGCGTTGTCATTGGTCCACAAATATCACTAAAAATACGTTCTCCTAATTCTGACTTGATATGTTTGGTTTTCTTAAAAGGTATTTTGTGTTGTTTTCCATAAATACAACCATTACAGAAGAAATCATCTGAATTCTTCACATCAATACCTTCACTATAACTTTCGATATCATTTCTCGAAGTGCCTTGACATTCAAATGACCTAAGCGTTCATGCCAAGTTTGTAGACTATATTTGGCAACTGCATTGGCATTAAGAACAACAGTTCTGAAAAGAAGTTTGTAAAGATTATTCTGGTCACGTACTGCACAAGCTACAATTTGTCCTTTTTCAAAAATATGTGCTTCATTTTTCTTTTTAACTATCTTCATTCCTTTGTTCGCAATGACGCCTTCAGAAAATAAATTTTTGCGAAGTTCTGGTATATAAAGTACGTTATTTATTGTTCCATTTGACCATTCTCCATCAACTAATTTCTGTATTTTTATTGTTCCTCTACCTTTTACCGCCAAAACTTCATTGTTTCCAAGAATTACTGTAGACTTATTGTCTTCGTCAAATGTTGAGAAATACTCTCTGCGGTAGCACATATGGGCAGATGCACCGCTATCCAATATCCAACTATCATCTTTATATTGAACACTGTTTTCTTCAACATTGAAAGCTGTTTCTGTGCTTGAACCAGTACTCTTTGAGGGACTTACTGAATTACTAATTTTTTTATTACCATTTCGATTTCGACGAGGTTCTCCACAGTTCCTTGAAATGTGGCCCCGTTTTCTGCAATTGTAGCAAATAATTTCTTTTGATTGTTTAGGTGGAGCATTCTTCTTCTTTTCAAATTTGCTTTTGTTCATTGTAGCGGCTAAAGCAATTTCTTTTTCTTCTATTGAAGTTAAGTACGATTCTTCATCTAAAAGTCGTGCTGTAAGATTCAGAATTGTTTGTTTTGATTCGTCGAGTGACAACCATGCTTGTCGAACATTTTTGAATTTCATTGGTAGTGAATTTAATATTTTTGTCATTACTGCTGCGTCACTGATGGTTTCTCTACATTCTCTCACTTGCTTAGCCAAATTTTCGACCTTTGAGATATGCTGAGTGACTGTGTCATTCGGAAGCATCTTATATTGATGAAATCGTTCGTGAACAATCATTTTGTTTGTTTCTGATTTCTGTTCATAAATAGAATTCAACTTGTCCATAATATTTTTGGACGTCTCGCAATTTTCAATTAATGTGATTTGTGATAAGTCCATTGCAGCCGTTATCACAAACATGGCTTGAGCATCCTTTTGCTGCCATTTATTTACTGCATCTGTGTCAGTGGTGCTTGAAACCGGACACAATTCAGAGCCGTCAATGATTGAATAAAGTCCTTTTGCTCTTAAAGCACATTTTATTTGAAATTTCCATTGTGGAAAATTCTTTCCATCAAATTTATTGATAATTCCAATATCAATCTTTTCCACCATTTTATTTTCAAAATTCTAGATGCACACGAGTTTTTCGAGTAAATTTTCTTATTCGTGGCCTGGGCTCATAACCTATTACGAGGATGTATTCTATCCTGGACCAGGAAGCTCAAAGAAAATATACTGTCTCAAATTATGAGAAAAACTATTTATTTATTTAAATAAAAGTGACATAACAATTCAATGACACATTGACATGATTGACATAAAAAAACATAAGAACTTAAAAAACATTCGTCACCTACTTCAAACATATCAAATTACAACAAACCACATTTTGAAAGACAAAGATATCTCAACATTCCCCAACAACATTTCGCTCCGCAATTTTGAGAACGAACCCTTCTCCACCACAGGAATCCCTGGGCGAGCTGCCAGACAAGTACACAACGTCTGCCACCGCCGTCACCACCAGCCACTCACCCCAGGCGGACTCGGGGCTGCTCCGAGCCCAACTGAAGCGTCCCATCGAATGTAGCTGAGTATTTTTTTTTGTTATATATTCTGTTATTTGCTAAAAAAAGATATTAACATTTTCTGGTTTGTTTATTTGTGCTTTGGCTTTAGCTAAAATTTTTATTGTATTTTTCTTGCCGGCAAATAAACTTTTGTTACAATTTTTATTATTATCAAATTTCATTCGAGCATCACCGGTGGCCTGGCGTCCACCGATCATTCTGCCAACACCATTAGCGCCAGTGGCGCCCCTTTTGTTTTCACACCTGCTCTCTTACTTAATCACGACCCACGACCCTCGCTTACGACTTTTCAGCACCGGGCACGATCTTATGTGTGGAGTTATCGGCTAGCCATCAAAAGGTAGGTGTCGATTACGTCACAATAGACAACAAAGATGGTTGTTTACGAAGGTATAAATTAATCATTATATTTAGTAATAAGATATAAATAATGTTACACTACCCATTATAGGGTTTCCGCCCTATTGTGGATACGTCTTTTATATTATCGTAAAGTTAAGCCACCAACTAATTATGCAATAATAATATTACTATTGCTTATCCTGTAATCTGTAATATTTGGAAATACAAAATACAAACTACTATGACTTTAATTGTTTACTGACCTTGGTTTACGATCGCTTAATTTTTGATTATCATGCGTAAACTTACAAATCATTCATATAGCTCAAGTTACGACATACGGAAACAAACACTGCGTAAAAATAAACAATCAAGACAAACGCGTTGCTAATAACATACGTGATCACGTAATCATATTGAAATGCCATCCTAAGTAATATTTGATTATACCCAACCTTTTGTAAGTCAAACGTCTTCTGGATTAACTGTTTTTTTTATCAAACAATCAACGATAGAAACAAACAAAGCAAAACTGCCTGGCTATATTAGTTTGGTCTATTGATCTTATCATTGCGATATAACTATATCGTGCTAGTACCTACCGATTTCCATATCATGCTAGTGTGTAATATTAGGTCACCACATAATTGAGGCCATCATAGGTCAGTAGTAGTAATCACTAATATTGCACAATAAGAAATAGTAATATTGTTTTATAATTATGTAATTAGTTGACACCTCTTGACATCTCTTATGCACCTCGCGTTATACACTACAATATTCGATTTCGAATACTTGCAGTACCTCAGCCCTATTGGCTTTGGTGTTACAGCCTGCATGCTCGATCGAAAAACTTCACCTACTACTCTCGGTAACATAAATAACTAATGGCTATTATACGAGTATAAATACATATGAGAGTATGTATTAATAATATTAGACTTGTCTCCTTTTCTTTTTTATGTAATTTTTCTCTAGCTTATGAAGATTTTCGAAACGTGGGTGGAGGGATTTAGTTATTTTTCTGCTTGGGAAGAATGTAAATGCGTGAATCTGCAAGTGGGTTATCTGGCTGCTTTACAGCTTATGCAAATCTCAGAATGTTTACAACGATCACTAAGTTGTAAGGCAGATCAAACTTTTATTAAACTTTAAGTTTTATAAGTTCTCTAAATTTGACAAGAATAAATAATCGCGCTATTCCATTAATTTTCTTGCTTAATACGTACATGAAATCTGTTGTAGAATGATTCAATATGCATAATTTTGATATTATTAACTAAATTCATGTTTTGTGACCGTCCAGAAAATGAGTTATTTCTGATTACTTTTTAGACTGAGAAATCCTTCTATACAAAGCTAGCTCGAAAAATTGTCTATAAGGGATCGGAAAAGTAGTTTGTACAAGATTGGATATGATGTTCATATCGCACGAGAACAAGGGGAGTCTCACAAACATTCGCGTTATTATCAAGTGTTGTGTTATTAGGACTTTCTTTGTAATAACAAATGAATAGTTATTTTTAAAACTTATTGCAACATTTTTGCAAAGGTTTGTCATATATTATAGTCCCATTACATTTTCAAACAAAATATTTATTTTATGTTCCGTACACTATACCATTAATTTATTATATGTCACTTCGAATTTTTCACGAGATTTGACTGGCGTTGCCGTGGGCGCCGGGAGGGAGGTGGTACACTTACACCCCCTGACGTTTTTGGAAAACTTTTTAATTGGATTTTTAAAAAATATATATTTAAGTAAGTACATCATAATACATAAGAAATTAGTGAGTTTAATTTTGGAACAATAATTTAAGCCTTCTGAGCAGCTGGCCAAATGCAGTAATCACTTTAATAAATTGAATATCATCCTTGACTTTTTGCTTATGAAAACTCAGCATACATAGTCCACTAAAGCCCCATTCAGATAGAGCTTAGTGCAGTTGTAGCGTAGTTGTATTGTAGTGCAGAAATATTGCATAAGGAAAGTAAACGCAACCATTCATAGTCAGACTTTCGTGGTAGTGCAGTTGCATTGCAGTGCAGAAGCACAGTATAAGTAAGCCACTAAGGGTAATTGTTAATGGCCCTTGGTACGTACGAAATAGCGACCTACACAGAGACCTGGGTGTGGTAATAGTCACAGATGAAGTAAGAAGATATGCACAGTTATGAAGAGCGACTTCGAAATCACGTTAACAACGAAGTAATCCAGCCACTTAATCAACGTAGGATAAGAAGAAGGCTGAAGAAAACAAAGCCTTTTGAGTTAGTTTAGTGGATACAAAAGCAGAGCATTGAGCGTGAAGTGCATTCTGATAAAACAACCTGAGGACACCAGGGTAACCTTAGTATGGGACTTTTAATTAAAACGATTTTATGTTGAACTTGCATTATCTTTATTTGTAACAAACTTATAAAATTATTTACAACAGCTAAAGTCTGCTGTCGTCATCAGGTGATCTGGTACTACTGACAATTCCTTAACATACGAGCTTCATATCTGGTGTTGTGAGTGTGAACATTAGTGATGGGTGGATGATCAGGTCCAATGGGTGGGTCGGGCGGCCAGGGTGCCTGAGTCTCAATGGTTAGACTGGAGTCTGCTGTAATGTGTTTCCTCCAGATTGATCGAATTTCAAAGTAGTGTTCCTCACATTTGATTCTAAACAATCTTTCACTAATGTTTGAATTTAGTAAGAGATTGTGTTGTTTTGATAGAAGTTGTTCTAATTTATGTTCCAATCCCTGGTGCTACACTTTATCAAAAGCCTGGACAACATCCATGAATACTGCTGAGCATATCAATTTCTCATCAAGTGCTTTGTTCTATGTGGTCTGTGAGCCTATGAACCTAATCTATAGTTGCATGCTTTTCTCTGAATCCAAACTGATGTGCCGGGATTATGTTCTTTTCCTCAATGATGGAAGTAAATATATCTATCGTATATAAAACAGGCCATAAATCGAATAATCACAGTAGTAAGAACAAAAAAAATATTTAAAAACCAAGTCACGTATGAAAAGTAAATTTGATTGCCTATTTATGAATTTTCAGGCGGGAATAGTACTCGTAAAATAGGCACTCTGTATAATTATGTCGAATAAAATATTGAAAAAAAACTGTATGCTATGTTCTGTTGCAAATATGGTATATTTTTACTCATACGTGGAACATCGTGAATGTTTATCACATATATATGTCATTGTTTTTTCAATAATTTTTAAAATAATTTTAAAACATTAAAATGTCACTTTGATGTTTTTACATTAGTTATTGATAGCAACATGTATAAAGACACCATAAATTAATATTGCTGGCAAATAAAACTTCTTTCAAAAGCCACATCCAATATTTTGTATAAAAGTACTATTTTTACCTCTCGCTAAGAGAGGTATTGGATTCATGCTAAAAATCGCATATCCAGATTTTATTGAATAAGCACGTTTTAAGGTCCCTACAATCCGATTTTAAAATTTTACGATGATGTCTGTGTGTGTATGTGTGTGTGAATGTATGTGTGTGTGTGTAGGTATGTAGGATGTTGGAAGGACGATTACTCAAAAACTATAAGACTTTAAATTTAACTACGTATTTCCCAATCGGACATTCATGGGAACATCTGAAAAGGTTTTGGTAACAATTGGATAACCGGAAGTAGAAGATTCTTGAAAAATAATCTTCTAAATAATATTTTTTGAATTTTTTTCTTGGTAATATTAAGGAAAATTAAATTCTCTATCTGATACATTTAAATATTTTATAATATATTCTATAGACTTAGAGATAATAGAAATATAATATATAAAATAATCTGTTATAATAAATTTTACAGCCGAAAGAATGGCCATGGAAAATAGTTGAAAATTTAAATTGTTTGTAACTGACAGATAAATGTCAGTGTCAGAAATCCGGAGACATTACTGAAGACTTTTTCTGGGAAGTACATACATTATATTATTTCTTAATGTATTAATAGTTAAATATTTAAAATTATAGGTATATTACATATATCCTTTAAAAATACTGTCAATCCTGACAATGAATTGGAAACATTTCTAAAAATTAGAAGAGGACAAAATTTCTTCATAAAATTAATTTAAAATTAAACAATCTAAATATAAGGAATAGATATATGTAAGTAGAATTTTTGGTATAGAGTGTAAGTATACAAGAAATGTTAAATACAATAGGGCGCGAGCAGTCATGTGATTTTGTTGGCCTTGACAAGCAGATATGGGGGCCCATGTCAGAATGATAGCTAGTAATTATTATGTATATAGATGTCAAGTATCATAATTTGTCATTCTAAATTTAGTGGTTTTCCAATTCCATGTGGTTTATTTGCCTCGACAAGTAGATTCCACACTCCTGGTGACAAATTAACTACGTGTATTTAGAAAATCTTGAAATTCTGAATGAAAAATTGACAATTGACATCCATGTACATAATTACTAATTATCATTCTGAAACAGGCCCCCACATTTGCTTGTCAAGGCCAACAATGTAACATGACTGTTCGCGCCCTATACTTATGTAACCAAAAAAGGAAGTAGCGAGAGGTATTGTGCTGGCCACAACAGATTTTTTTGTATGTAGTTTAGGAGGTATTATAACTCTTTGTAGAAATTCTATGTGAAATATAAGTGATATTAACACTGATAGAAATTCAATTACTGTGTACTGATCCATATAAAAAAACATGAATTTCTGCAGTAAGATTGAGTTTAAAAATAAGCATCGGTACCTATTGCTCTGATGCATCAGATACCCATCATAGGTCCTGAATATTTTACGGTTTAGTTTAGCATTTTTCATCAAGTCTTTACTGCACCAGTCTCAAAACAAAACACTCCTTCTCAAAACAAAACACTCCTTTGCATTGTCATTATTTGATCGCGCAGTAAAATACGTGATAAAAGAAAACCAACTCCATTTGGCCGATGAGCAGTTGTTTGGAAGCTCGTTTCATTTAACGTGAAGAAGTAATATCTCTGACGTTCGATTGTCAATTTAGATTCTCGAGTGGAAACGGGCGTCTTTTGTTTGTCAGAGCTCACAACTACTCAACTCAAGTAGTAACGACACGAAAACTTGAGTAAATATTTCGAGAAAAGGACAGAAATTGTAAATGATGCAAAAAATATATAATACACAGGTTGAAAATTTTATTGAGAATGATAGTTAGCATATCGGAGATGTCGCAACTCCTGATGAATGATGCAATTTGTAATCATTACTTGCAAATATCTAATCATGTTTGTTATTCAAGGTGCGTTCGGTTATCTTGTGGTGTATACTATGTGCAGATTGGAATTAACAGAATTATGCGTATGATACTTTCGTAACAGATACGATCCTTACAAACATTTTTCGATGAGTCGGTCGAAAAAGGGGAATATGATTCAAATATTTTAGAAAAAATAAATAATTATACTGAACAGTACCAATATGTCTGACGGGCAGTTAAAATTCATTTTCGAATGTATCCCGATACTTTTAAAAACGTAAGACATAACTACATAAATATGAGAATAAAACTTTGAGGACATCCAAAAATGGCTTGGAAAAAGAGGCAATGACTTTAATTTGGTGTTTGGAAAACACAACATAATTTACAAAATTAGCAAAACTTTGGATAATTCTCTTATATAAATCAATATTTTCTCATTTTTGCCATTGTCATTATACTTTCAACCTTCGTACAATTACGATTACGATCCTTCTCGCTCTCAGTTATTTATATAGATGTCACAATTGTCATATGTCATAATTTTTTTTTCAAAATTTCAAAATATTCTGATGTTTATTTGTCATCAATAGTATGGAATACTTGTCGAGGAAAAATCCACATAGATTTGGAAAATCATGATGGTTTGAATGAAAAATTATGATACTTGACACCTATGTACATTATTACTAGCTGCCATTCTGACACAGGCCCTCATGTATACTTACCAGGGCCAACAAAGTCACATGACTGCTCGCGCCCTATGAAACATAATATGAAAATGGCGAGAGGTATTGTACTGGCCACAACAGATTTTTTAGTCAAATATTATGAGATAATACTAATCCATTAGAAAAATACACCAATACAGAATTGTTGCAGAGATATCGCTCTAATAGAAGCACTATTCAAAATATGATTCTTCCTTTAGTTTACCATCTTAACAACATACAAAACACCAATCGTGGTTTAGCTATGCATCCGTTACTTAAATTGACTACTGCATTACAATTCTATGCAACAGACAGTTTCAGGTATGTCGTATGTTCTGGTACATTTTTTTTTCTTTTTAAGTATTTAGTTATACAGGGTGGCGACCGACACAGCTGAACATAGGACTTTAACATGTAAAATCAGACTTTCCTAATTTCCTGCTTCCCTAATTATTTTAGGAAAAAAGCTTGAAATAAAAGTTGTAGGTCATAAAATTCTGCATCTGAATCAATAAACAAAATTAATTTTATGTGCTTTGTTACGGCAGAAATTAGGTATGAAAATGTCAAAAATCACCCCAAAAATAGCTATAGCTATGGAATTGAAACAAAAAATTAACACATGTTAACGATTTATCTGTCAAGCTAGGTTAATTTACTTTTATTATTATTTGTAATTTCTGTTCAAGTGAACATAAATCAATTTAAATTAACAGATAATTGTTAACTGGAACTGAAATTAGAAATAATACCTAATAAAAATAAATTACCCTAACATGGCAGATTAATTGTTAGACATTTGTTATTTATTTAGTCTCATTTCCATGGCTATTGCTATTTTTGAAGTGATTTTCGACATTTTCATACCTAATTTCTGCCGTTACAAGGAATTCAAAATTAATTTTGCTTATTCAGATTCCGACGTACAATTTTATGCTCTACAACTTTTATTTGAAGCTTTTTTACCAGGAAATATGGAAAGTCTGATTTTACATGTTAAAGTCCTATGTTCGGCTGTGCCGGTCACCAGCTTGTATAAAACATGTGAAGATCTACTCACTATCAGCCAGCCATAAATTTATCGAGTAATTGCAGAAGTTTCTGAAATTCTTTCTCGACATCTAGGGCAATACATCAAATTTCCTGAAATACAGGAAGATATTACTGCAAATCGCAATCTGTTTTTTGAAATGGTGGATTTTCTTGGTGTAACTGGATGTGTTGATGGGACTCACATAGAGATAAAGAGTACTGGTGGCGATACAGCTGCAAATTATCGGAAACAGGAAAGGATGGATGTCTCATAATGTTCAAGCAGTAGCAGGTCCTCGATATGAAATACTAGACATAGTAATTCGTTGGCTTGGATCAGCACATGATAGCAGAATATTTAACAGTAGCGCAGTTAAAATGAAATTTGAACAACGACTTTTACCGAGTGTTCTATTGGGTGATAGTGTCTATCCATAGTTTGAATATCTGTCCACTCCTGTGCAAAATTCAAATACTCGAGCTGAACAGCGATATAATTATACTCATATCAGAACTCGCAACGTAATCGAACGAACCTTTGGAGTATTAAAGGGCAGATTTCGATGTATGACCATTGCTTTGGATTGCAATTTACTATACACAACAAGAATAATTGCTCTCCTGAATGACTCATATGTTTGCTTTATTGAAGACGAAATTCAGTAAGAAGTAAGTGTTAGCTTGGCTCACACTCAAGTGACTTACAACTAAGTGACAACTGAGTCTAGGTTGAGTGCTCATTGATTATTGTCTCTGAATTTGGGCCTAAATAATTCTTAATGTATAATTAAATATTTAAAATTATAGGTATATTATATGCACCCTTCAGAAATACCGCCAATCCCGTTAATGAATTTGGAAGAACCTCGAACATTTAGAAGAGTAGAAAAAATCTTGTTCACAGAATGAATTTCAAATTATAAAAAATCTGATGTGGCCAGCACATAACCTCTCGCCGTATATTTTACCTGGCTGTATGCATAAAGCAAAGATTATTTTTATAAATACAAATAATATATTCATATAAATCTATGACGTATAAACTTCTTTATTATTCAATAATAGCATGTCTCAACATAAAGATATTTACCATAAATTATGTTACAATAAATTACAAAGTAGAGTTTACCATATATAAATATTAGGCTGGTAACAGCAATTTTCAATTCGAACAACTTTGTTTACTTTCTCTTCATATTCTTCTAGTAAAAACATTAATTTTGGGCGGTCTAAAATGTATATATCTGGATTGTGCATCTATTCTTATATATCTTCTTTTACATTTTATTTTTTCATACTTGTTATATCTAAATAACACTAATTCCTTTTAATAAAGTGACGGATAGATTGCACTCCGATTATTCTTATATTGATGTGTAATTTTGTCAATATTTACAACTTACTTGAGAAGAATTTGATAGCTTTTTCGCAATTCAAAGTTACTCTAGTCTACAGTACTGGTGTACATTGTCCCATAATGTTTGAAACAAATTTAAGTCCTTCAACCTAGACTTGTCATCTCCATAATAGTCACAGATCAAGAATTAAGGGATTCTCCAAATACATTTTTCTTTCATTACTCATTATTTCTGACACTGACATTTATCTGTCAGTTACAAATAATTTAAATTTGCAACTATTTTTCATGGCATCCTTTCGGTTGTAAAATTAATTACAACATTATTTTATATATTATATTCCTTTTATCTCTAAATCTATAAAATATGTATAAAAATATTTAAATGTATCAGAAAGAGAATTTATTTTTCTTTAATATTATCAAGAAAAATTTTCAAAAAATAATATTTAGAAGATTTTTTTCAAGAATCTTCTACTTCCGGTTGTCCAATTGTTACCAAAACCTTTTCAGATCTTCCCATGAATGTCCGATTGGGAAATACGTTGTTAAACAAATTTTAAGTCTTATAGTTTTTGAGTAACCGTCCTTCCAACATCCCACACACACACATCCACACACACACAGACATCATCGTAAAAATGTTAAAATCGGATTGTAGGGACCTTAAAACGTGCTTATTCAATAAAATCTGGATATGCGATTTTTAGCATGAATCCAATACCTCTCTTAGCGAGAGGTAAAAATATCTAAATATAAAGAATAGATGTAATTAGAATTTTAAATACAATACTTATTATATCCCATAATGGAAAGGGCGAGAGATATTTTGCTGGCCACAACAGATTTTTAGTTTTATTTTAGGACAAATTTTCTGAAAATGGCAGCCAGTGGCCATATTGGCTTGACAGTAATTCAAGTATTACTATCGCGCTAGCCGGCGGTCATACGTTTTTTATTTCATTGTAAAGAACATATTTGAGAGTAATTTTTTCACACTTTTTGTATATACTCGTAAATTAGAAATTGCGGGCGGTACACATGGCGGTTAACCTGTTTTTAACAAATCTTTCATGATGTGGTATTTAAGCTTTTCTATTTCAAAACTTTGGATCATCGGGCAAAACTATGTTTCAACTGCACTAGTGATTTACAATGCTACGATATAGTATTCGTGTATAATGTGAAAACATCAGAGTAATTGTATAATCATTTTATTCTTTTTTTGCATCCTGTCTAAAATATCAAACATCAGAGCTTATTTGCAGTTATCGATTATAGATTTTAACAAAAAGAACAAATTTTATTTTAGGAAAGTTATAAATTTTGCATAAGTTGCCAGTTTGTGAGTTTGACATACTTGGATATTTTATACTATTATAGTTGAGTTAAATAAAAAGTTAAGTTTAATATATTTATACTTGAACTAACCAATTTAGAATTTATTGTTACCCGATAATAGACCATTTAATTATTATATGGGCAAATGAGATTTGTAGACCCGTGTACAATTTTGACCGACACCTAAATTATTTTGTATTATAAATATGCCGTGATGATTATATTTTTATATTTTTTATATATTAATACAAGCATATGGCGTGTGACTAAGGGTTCGTTAGGGCACCGGCTGTAATTTAGATTTTAAAATTATTTTTAATTTTTAACTTTTTACAATGACCTTGTTATTACCGAAATATGCGAAGGAAAGCACATGAAGAATTTGGAAAAGCATTAACTACTATGAAAAATAATTGTATTTTGTTTCCAATTATTTTTGGTATATAGATTTAAGTTTTAACCTTATTCTGGAACCCCTTTCAGTAAAACTTCGTTATAACGCTTATAGTTATAACGCTATCTCGTATATTACGCGTGCCTGGCTGCTGGTCGCGAATCTGGAGAACCGGGTTCGATCCCGATCGACGCCAAATATTTCCAATTTTAAATAGCACAAAATTGACTCCTGTGGTGCACTCTCCACACCAGAAATTAGTGTCCGTGAGGTAACGCCTGGTAAACGTCCCCACGGATGTCATCATCATTACCGAAATCATTGAATAAAGCCGATTAGCACACCCAGCAATATGTAATATTCCATGATTATATATTTATTTTATTTATTTTATGAGGTCCCAGTCCGACGTAGTACTATAACCATAATTTAAAAAATCGAATATAGCGCGCATAGATACCGCTTATAACGCTCGAAAAGGTTTGAACCTCTATTAGTTTTATTTCCCAGTAAGAGTTTATTTACTGTCAATTTTAAAAATTGTCGAGTTCCGTCGCCACCGTCAAATCGTGCGAATTTTTATTCCGTTATATTGCAAATGTAGATGAATTAAATTCTCCTGATACATTGTAACAAGAAGAGATTAATGATGAAGACATCACGCCCATAGTTACACAAAACGAAAATGCGGGTACTATATATTTTAAACACTCTTCTAAGAAGTGACTGTTCGTTATTGTCTAATATTTCTTTCTGTATTTTTCAAAATTAATTAATTAATGCCAGAGGAAGTACAATTTTGTCACCACCTTGTTGTACACAAGCCACGATTAACGATTATTTTAAAAGTTAAAAATTATTATTTGTCTCATGCATTTCTGACTTTTTTTTATTAATAAAACTCCAGTTAAACATAATTATGTACGTAAGTATACGTAATAAATAAATATTTTTATACAATGTAATATATAAAATCTTAAGTAGATAATTTTACTTCTCGATTATTATGCTATCCCGCTTATAAGGTTTTTTTTTTGTTCAAACCATTCAAAAGCGTTAATTATGTGGGTGACAACGAAAAGAGAGTTTATAAAAAGATTTCATATGGAATTTATTGTACTTTTACAGAGATGTTGTTATTATGGCAAAAATACAAATAAAGACAAGAATTACATTAAATGATAAGCTTATATACTAGGTTTATGCTGATCTGCATAAGGTGTCTTCTTCCTGCAGAATAGACAGGACCGGACTCATAACTCCTCCCGCCTTAAGTGAGGACTGTGGGGGCTTTGGCCACACTGTGCGACAATGAAGTCATCTGGATATCTTCTTCCTGTGGACTCTTGTTTCGATTATTTCTCCTTAGGAACATAAAATACAGAGAGCAACATATGATCATTAGTAGAATGCAACAATATATTACAATATTGTGGATGTTTATATTGGTTGGAATAGTCACGTTATTTATTTCGTTTAATTTTTCTTTTTGTTTATTAATAATGGGTAAAATGTTTTTTAATTCGTCTAAGTTTATACTTTTTATTTTTAAAGGGTTAAAATTCATAAAATTGTTTTTATATCCATTTCCTGGAAGAGGTAATTTAGGAAGTTCAATGTTTTTAAAATTTGGTTTATAATTTTGATAAGTTTTTATGGTAGTGTCTTTAATTTTTATTTCACAATCATTGTTTAGTTCGATTAGGTAAGTTCCATTTAGGGGTATATTGTCTGTGTTTTTCGTACACTTTTGGATGGCGACGACACCGTTGGGGGCTATGACGATCCATTGGTTTTCTTCAATCTTCTGGATCTTCACATTTGGTACTTCGGTGGACACTAGTTCACAATATGGGTTTGGGTTGTATTTGAGAAGTTGTATTTCGCAGGGTGCGTTCTCATTTATGTTAGATTTGTGGACCTCTTGGCATATGAATTCTTCAGGTATGATTTCCTTGCAGGTGGTGTCAAAGAGGGCATAAGAGTGCTCATTTTCAATTAGAAATTTGGAATTTGGAATGATTGTTTGAAAGGAATTTTGATTTCTGATTGGTAGGGAATATAAATGGTAGTAATGGAAACTTTCAGTCTCCACAACAGGTATCTCAAGCAGAAATACAATTTGATTGCCTTTAGTATAACTTTTTATTTCTATTACTTTTTCGAATAGTGTTATATTTTCTAAAGTTGGTTCAAATGGGAAACTATTTTCATTTAAATGTTTATTAATAAATAATATCTCTGTTAATAAGTCTGTTGGTTCTAATATTGAGTTATGAAGTGTGTTAAGTTTTGCAAAAGTGATGGCTATTTCGATTTTTTCTAATAGATCGTAAATAATTTGCAAACTTGAAGTGTATTGGGAGATAACAGTTTGTAAAATGGATTTTGGATGTTTCTAGGCTTGAAGTGACGATGAGGAACAAGGATCTGTAAAAACAGGCTGTCTTAATTCTTTGATATGAATTATTTCTGTTTTAGGTTTTTTCTGTGAACTTGTAATTTCTACTTTGTTACGATCGAGTAATTTTGTAATTTTGAAAGGTCCTATAAATTTAGAATTTTTTTTGTTTCTATTGAGTGCATTAATTTTGTGGACAGTTTGACCTATTTTAAAATTTGTGTTTGTTTCTCCTTTTATATTATGTTTATTTACTACCTTTTCTTTGTTTGATTCTAATGTATCAGATACTTTGTTGTAAACGTGTTTTAATTTTTCGTTGTGGTTTTCAACGTAGTCGTTGTAGAAAGAATTTGGAATAAATATTTCTTGGGGATTTCTAGAGTTTGTATGTCCAAATGTTAATTCGAATGGTGTATACTTTGTTACGCTGTGGATAGAGTTATTATAACTAATAATAGCGTAATTCATTAAGTCTCCGTGTTCGTCTGGGTACATTTCTTGTAGTATTCGCAGATGTTCAATGATAGTTGAGTGAAATCTCTCAACAATAGAATTAGATTCGTGATGTAAAGGGGTTGTAAAGTGAATTTTTATTTTGTGAAGTTTTAAAAGTTCTTTTATGGTGTTGTTATTGAATTCTTTTCCATTATCAAGAGTTAAATTTTCAGGTACGCCAAAAGATGTGAAATATTTAATTAATGTATTTGCTATATGAATAGCTGTCTTGCCTTTAATGTAAATGGCTTGTGCGAATTTTGTGAATGCGTCAACTAGTGTTAAATAATTTCGATTGTCATATATAAAAACATCTATATGAACTATTTGAAAAGGTCGCGTCGCTGTATCGGTTAACATAAGTGGTACATATGGTTTCTTTCTTGCGTATTTAGATCTTTGACAAATATCGCATGAATTAATAAAATTTGTTATGGTAGCTTTCATATGTTTCCAGTAGTAATTACGTTGTAATATTCGAGTGTTTCATTTATTCCACGGTGGTTCGTTTTTCCTTCGTGATGCATTTTGATAAGCATTATCTGTTCTTCCTTATCTGTGACGGTGTTTATAATTTTTGTGCACTTAATTAATTTTGGTCCGTGTTCAGAAAATTTATTTAAATAAACTCTACAAAAATCTTGATATAATTTCTCAGTTTGAAAATACATGTGGTACGTACTTTTAGAATCTGTATAATTTCTTAAGAATTTAAATATTAATTTTTCATTATTGATTTCCGGAATTTTGACTTTAACTATAGTTTGATTTTCGTATTTTTTTATACTAGTGTCTGTTTTGGCATATAAGTTTGGGAATACATGAATTTGATTTAATTTATTATTTATTATCTCATCTAGGATAGTAATTCCTTCATTCGTTGTGTCATTTACACATGAGTGTTGGGTTGATGAGTCAGTGTTTTCATTATCAATGTTTGCGAGGTCAGTGTTAGGAACTAGAGTAGGTTTATCAGGAGGTCTGTTCGGTAATTATTGTGAACTGTAGGGTGCAGTTCAGCGGTGCGTTTCCACCCTTCCAAAGTTAGACCAGTAAGGAAAGAAAAATAAAGGATATACTCACAAAGTAATCGGCTATTCGTTGTTCTCGTTACACATATAGCGAGTCCTGGATGCAGTCGAATTGGAAGCGCTTCCAGGATGGCGGTTTCTGCGACACTATTAACACTTAAAGCGACGCGCTGCGTGATTGCGAGCGATGCGAGCGATTGACAGAGATAAGCGACTCGGTCTAGCTACTTGCGAATACTGACTTGCAAGCAAGTAATAACAAATGTCTTTAGTTTATAAAAACTATACAATTTTGTGTATTTTTTGGCGCTAACGTACAGACCATTCATACGAATCTTCTGCTGAGTTGCGTGAGCATGGGCGTGCGGAAATTTTTGGATAAAGGGAGCGCCCAACATTAAAAAAGGCGGAAACATGCTCCCCGCCCTTGAAAATACCCGTATTTTCAATAAATACTATTGTTAAGGTAATTAAAATAGGTTAACTATTCATAATAGATGTATACTAATTTAACTACATAAATTTCCCAAGTGAATAATCCCAAAAAAAATAAAGAAAAAAAAAATATATATCATAAGTAAATGACGTAATTTACTGTTTCGGCAATGGACACAACTTTACTAGGGGGCGTTTAAATTTAGCGGAGGGTGTTTTAACTAGAGCAACTCTAGCCACCCCATCCGAGCCCGGAAAAACTTGTTCGATAACGCCTAGCGGCCATCGAAGCGGAGGTATATTATCTTGGTGTATCAAAACTACAGTACCGATTGCTATCGGTTCTTCAGACTTGCACCATTTTTGACGTACTTGCAAAGTATGAAGATATTCCAGGCGCCATTTTTTCCAGTAAGCGAGAACTAATCTGTCTAATAAATGTTTGCGTTTTATTAAGTTAGTATCCCCCTTTGAGAATCCTTCTGCAGGAAGATATTGTATAGGTGTGCTCATGAGGAAGTGTGCGGGCGTGAGTGCTTCCGGATATGGATCTGCGGTTAATAATGAGAGCGGACGGGAATTTAATAGCGCCTCTATTTGGGTTAAAACTGTCATAAGCTCTTCAAAGGTGAGCAACTGAGACCCTATAACACGATATAAATGTGTTTTAAGACTCTTTATGTTTGCCTCCCAACCACCTCCGAAATGCGGACCCCTCGGAGGTATCATGTGCCATTCGATTCGACGATTGGCTAGTTCTTCTAATAGAGTTCTATTATATGACTGTGATGTAATAAAGTTATGTAGTTCGTCGAGATAAGCTTTAGCGCCTACAAAATTGGTTCCGTTGTCGGAATATAAGTGCGACACTGGACCACGTCGTGAAATAAATCTTTTAAAAGTGGATAAGAATGACTCGGTAGATAAACTTGATGTGAGTTCAATATGTACAGCCTTTGTAACTAGACAAATAAATAGGCAAATATATGCCTTTTGACGATGTTGACCACGACGGCGACAAAGTGTTATATTTATAGGCCCAGCATAATCAACGCCAGTATGTACAAAAGCTTTAGCTTCTTGTACGCGAAATGTAGGAAGATCTGTCATTTGTGCTACAGCATTCCTCGGTGCATTCTTAAAGCAGCGGTTACATAATCGGACTCTCTGTCGTATAATACTTCTGGAGGCCAAAATCCAGAATTTTTGGCGTATAAATGCAGTTAGCAAGTCAGGCCCGGTGTGACAATTTGATAAATGATAAAAATCTATTATTAGATTTACGATATGATCTCTTTTAGGAAGGATGGCCGGGTGACGAGCTTCAAAAGGTAGTTCTGCGTGGGATATTCTTCCTCCTACTCTTAAAATTCCAGCCCTATCAATAAAGGGATTTAATTTCCGGATTTGTGTAGAGGGAATTTTATTATTTTTGATTTTATGAAGATCGTCCTTAAAATAGGCGTTTTGAAGATGCGAGATTATTATTGTTTCAGCCGCATTCAAGTCCGCGGCAGTAATGGCATATGAGCGAGGTAATTTTTTAATAAATTTTAGAATATATGTTACTATCCTAAGTAACTTGGACCATGATGACACGCGTAGCGCTAGTGAACAGATCACGGATGAATTTAAGTCTTCTACGGTTGTAGTAGTTAATGTTTTTGTTTTATATTCGGGTAACTCTGAATAGTTGGAGGGTTCAAAAGATTTTATAGGCCAAGACGATACTGAACTCTTTAGCCAGAATGGCCCGTGCCACCACTGAGGATGCGACATTAATTGCGAGGGTAGTAAACCTCGGGATAGGCAGTCACTGGGATTATCAATTCCAGCAACGTGATAAAAGTGTTTTGGATCAAGATTTTCTTGACACTGTGCAACGCGATTGCTTACAAAAATGTTCCAGCGATGTGGAGAGGAATGAATCCAGTCTAAAGCGATCCTGGAGTCCAAAAAGGCGTAAATGTTTACTATAGGGTAGCGGACACGATACGTGTCATATACTAGTTTTAAAAGTTTAGCCATTAATACACCAGCACATAATTCTAACCGTGCGAGCGAAATAATTTTTGTGGGGGCTACCTTTGACTTGGCACATACAATATTAACGGATACATTTTTGTCAGCGTCTGTGGCATGCAAATAGATTACACAGCCATAGGCTTTCAAACTGGCATCTGCGAATGCGACTAAATTAACTGTGCAGCCTTCAATTACCTTGAGATGACGAGGGATGCGCAATTCTGATAAAAGTGGTAGTTCGGCCTTTAGTTTGTTATATACTAATACTATTTCTGCGGGGGGTGTATCATCCCATTCAATTTGTTGCAACCAAAGTTCTTTAATTAGTAACTTGGCATATAATATAACGGGTGCTACTAATCCTAATACATCCCATAAGCGTGCCACGGTAGAAAGTATAATCCGCTTTGTACAATTATTCTCAGTAGTATTACTTATTTCAAATGTAAAAATGTCCTCAACGTGATTCCATTTTAAGCCTAAAACCTTTAAGGAATTATCCTTGTTGAAATTTACTTCCTTGACTAAACAGATTGACTCTGGTAATTTTGACAATACAAATTTTGAATTACTCGCCCATTTAACTATTTCAAATTTTCCTGAATTGAAAAGAGCGATAAGATTAGAAATTAAATTTACCGCGTCGTTTTCATTTAAAGTCGACGTGGCTAAATCATCCATGTAAAAATGATTTTCGATTGTTGATGCGGCAGTAGGAAATTTTTCCCGTTCGTCTTCAATTAATTGACGGACAGTGCGAAGGGCTAAGAATGGACTAGACGTTAGACCGAAAATTACTCTATTAAACATAAAGGTGCGAATGGGTTCAGAAGTATTAAATCTGTATAAAATTTTCTGATATTTGCGGTGTTGTTCAGAAACAGCAATTTGTAAGTACATTTGTTTAATATCGGCAGTTATGGCGACTTTAAAGAGTCGGAAGTTTAGTAAAATAGTAAATAAGTTATTTTGTAAGTTACGTCCGGGATACAGAAGATCGTTGAGTGAAACCATTGTGCCAGTTTTACAGCTACCATCTAATACTACTCGTACCTTGGTGGTAACTTTATTTTGTCGGATTATGGGGTGATGTGGGATAAAATAACCCTCATTTCTATTTTCATCAGGTGATAGTTCTGATAAATAACCATCATCACAGTACTGTCTAATGATTTCGTTATAATTACTGCGTAGTTCTGGACAGAGTTCTAGTTTACGTTCTAGCGATTTCAAACGTTTCAAGGCGTTTGTAAAAGAGTTACCTAACAATTTAGGCTCCTTGCAAAAAGGTAAGGCAACTGAGTACCTGCCAGTATCATCGCGACTTACTGATTCTGTAAAAAGTTTCTCGCATTCCATTTCAGATGGGCTCAGAAAAACTTTCTTTGGCAGCTCTTCTAATTCCCAAAATTGTTTGAGCTTGTTATATAATGAAGCGTTTGAAATAGAACAAAATGCGTTAGTTGCGGTCTCGGAATTGATTGCGATGGGAACCTCTCCCATGAGTAAATAACCAAAAACCGTTTCAATTGCGGCGGGACCGGAAGCGGTGGTTATAGAGCGCCCGGTTAATATATGCGGGAAGAGTCGAACGCCTAAAATTAGATCAACTTGCCCTGGAATATTCCAGGTCGGATCCGCGAGCGTCAGATGCGAAAAATTTTGAATTATAGCGGGATTGACATACACAGCGGGTAATTTTTCAGTTATAGAATCTACTACAAGCGATTGTATCGTGAATTTCTCGCTGGAGGTTTTGGAGGCTATGTTTAGTACAACATAGCCATGAACTGGCCGGGATGTATTGCCGACACCATTTATGAATGAGTTAGATAGCGGTATTATATCTAAATTTAAATGTTTACAGCAATTTAGCGTAATGATATTGTCTTGTGACGCATTATCTATCAAACATCTAATAAGTTTATTGTTGCCATCTTTGGCTTGAGCAAGAACTTGAGCGGTTGACAATAATACTGTAGTTCGCATAGGCGGCGAAGCGGTTTTTATTTGCGTGCAATAGGACACTGCGTTATTTGGCTCGGTGATAACAGGCTTGAGTTGAACTGGAGCGGCTTCGTCACGATTGATGACGTCATCACTAGCCTCTAACGGTCCAACATTGGCATCTTTTTTGGCTTCTTGATTAAAATGCAGAATGCTATGATGGTGTTTGTTACATTTTCTACATGTATGTGTAGATTTACAATCGCGGATAGTATGACGTAGACTTAAACAATTTACGCATCCTTTATTCGCTTTAACAAAATCAAATCGCTGCTTGACGGATGCTGATTTAAAGGCGGAGCATTCGTACAATTTTTGATGACTAGTTTGTTTGCAGAAAACACAATTATTATTACCGTTAACGACGAATGACTGGTTATTTCGGTTATATGGCTTAGTCGGGGTAGTTGGAACAAGATTGGAAGTTGTAGTATTATTGAAACTAATACGACTATTCGAAGTACGTTCTAATATTTTAACTTGACTTTTCACAAATTCAATAAATTCAGAATATTTTGGGATGTTCTTTTCACGTTTTGACATTTCGAACAGCTGTGCGGTTTGTGCGTCGACCTTCCTTAAAGCCAAAAATAAGAGGATAAAATCTTTTAAATCTTCAAAGTTTAATTGTTTTAGAGCTTGAACTGCGGATGACAAATTTTCAATAAATTTGTTCAGACTGTTACTATTATGACTAGGCGTTTTTAAGTCAAAAATACTATTAAGGTAATAAGTACCAAGAGCGCGTTTATCTTGATATCTGTCCACTAAACTACTCCATAACAAAGCATAATTGTCACTGTTAGGGATAACTCCCGCTGTAAGCTTTAATGCATTGTGGGTGAGATTACCCATAAGGTATTGCACGCGTTGCGAGTTTGTTAATTGAGGATTATCATGAATATTAGCTTTAAACGACTCATAGAATATTGGCCAATTTTCAATTTTACCGTCGAATTGCGGAATAATTATTGGTGGTAATTTAATAGGGCTTTTAATAGGCGGGTTGTTTATGACAGTAGGTAATGGCTGGTTGAGCTTGTCATACTTTGCTCGAGTTCTCTTTATGTAAGAATGAAGATCATCAAAGGACGATAAGCACTCAAAATCAGGAATGTAGTCTGGATCGGATTTTAAGCTTAGTTCATTGATCTTTTGAACAATCGCTTTAAACTCCATGCGTATCTGATCAATTGATTCTGTTTCTGCCAGAAATTTTTCGGTTGCGCGTGTTTCTTCAGTTACTACTGATTTTGACGCGTCATATAAGCGATTTACTCTGGCGAAAATGGCTGCCTTTTCGCACTCTAACAATTTAATTGTATCCTCCATGATGTGTATAAATGTAAAATATATGAGATGCAAGTCTGAGAGATAAGCGATAACAGAGTAAAACTCACAGCAAAATTTAGAATATCTGCAATACTTAATAACTGAGTATACCTCCAGTTCAATGAAACCAACCCAGTGAATAAAAATGTTTAAATTGCGGAAAAACTGTAGTAATTTAACAGTTATTACTTTAATAAGAATTTGCGAGCGGAAAAAGAGATTTACATTAAAAGCGATTATCACTGTAAGAGAGAATTTTGATGTGCAACAATAAATGAATAATTCCGGTTAAAAAATATGAGTAAGATCCGGCTCGAAGGACCATATAAAATGTTCGGTAATTATTGTGAACTGTAGGGTGCAGTTCAGCGGTGCGTTTCCACCCTTCCAAAGTTAGACCAGTAAGGAAAGAAAAATAAAGGATATACTCACAAAGTAATCGGCTATTCGTTGTTCTCGTTACACATATAGCGAGTCCTGGATGCAGTCGAATTGGAAGCGCTTCCAGGATGGCGGTTTCTGCGACACTATTAACACTTAAAGCGACGCGCTGCGTGATTGCGAGCGATGCGAGCGATTGACAGAGATAAGCGACTCGGTCTAGCTACTTGCGAATACTGACTTGCAAGCAAGTAATAACAAATGTCTTTAGTTTATAAAAACTATACAATTTTGTGTATTTTTTGGCGCTAACGTACAGACCATTCATACGAATCGCCTGCTGAGTTGCGTGAGCATGGGCGTGCGGAAATTTTTGGATAAAGGGAGCGCCCAATATTAAAAATCTGATGTGGCCAGCACATAACCTCTCGCCGTATATCTTACCTGGCTGTATGCATAAAGCAAAGAATATTTTTATAAATACAAATAATATATTCATATAAATCTATGACGTATAAACTTCTTTATTATTCAATAATAGCATGTCTCAACATGAAGATATTTTACCATAAATTATGTTACAATTAATTACAAAGTAGAGTTTACCATATATAAATATTAGGCTGGTAACAGCAATTTTCAATTCGAACAACTTTGTTTACTTTCTCTTCATATTCTTCTAGTAAAAACATTAATTTTGGGCGGTCTAAAATGTATACTCGTATATCTGGATTGTGCATCTATTCTTATATATCTTCTTTTACATTTTATTTTTTCATACTTGTTATATCTAAATAACACTAATTCCTTTTAATAAAGTGACGGATAGATTGCACTCCGATTATTCTTATATCGATGTGTAATTTTGTCAATATTTACAACTTACTTGAGAAGAATTTGATAGCTTTTTCGCAATTCAAAGTTACTCTAGTCTACAGTACTGGTGTACATTGTCCCATAATGTTTGAAACAAATTTAAGTCCTTCAACCTAGACTTGTCATCTCCATAACAGTCACAGATCAAGAATTAAGGGATTCTCCAAATACATTTTTCTTTCATTACTCATTATTTCTGACACTGACATTTATCTGTCAGTTACAAATAATTTAAATTTGCAACTATTTTTCATGGCATCCTTTCGGTTCTAAAATTAATTACAACATTATTTTATATATTATATTCCTTTTATCTCTAAATCTACAAAATATGTATAAAAATATTTAAATGTATCAGAAAGAGAATTAATTTTTCTTTAATATTATCAAGAAAAATTTTCAAAAAAAAATCTGATGTGGCCAGCACATAACCTCTCGCCGTATATTTAACCTGGCTGTATGCATAAAGCAAAGAATATTTTTATAAATACAAATAATATATTCATATAAATCTATGACGTATAAACTTCTTTATTATTCAATAATAGCATGTCTCAACATAAAGATATTTTACCATAAATTATGTTACAATAAATTACAAAGTAGAGTTTACCATATATAAATATTAGGCTGGTAACAGCAATTTTCAATTCGAACAACGTTGTTTACTTTCTTTTCATATTCTTCTAGAAAAACATTAATTTTGGGCGGTCTAAAATGTATATATGGATTGTGCATCTATTCTTACATATCTTCTTTTACATTTTATTTTTTCATACATGTTATATCTAAATAACACTAATTCCCTTTAATAAAGTGACGGATAGATTGCACTCCGATTATTCTTATATCGATGTGTAATTTTGTCAATATTTACAACTTACTTGAGAAGAATTTGATAGCTTTTTCGCAATTCAAAGTTACTCTAGTCTACAGTACTGGTGTACATTGTCCCATAATGTTTGAAACAAATTTAAGTCCTTCAACCTAGACTTGTCATCTCCATAATAGTCACAGATCAAGAATTAAGGGATTCTCCAAATACATTTTTCTTTCATTACTCATTATTTCTGACACTGACATTTATCTGTCAGTTACAAATAATTTAAATTTGCAACTATTTTTCATGGCATCCTTTCGGTTGTAAAATTAATTACAACATTATTTTATATATTATATTCCTTTTATCTCTAAATCTATAAAATATGTATAAAAATATTTAAATGTATCAGAAAGAGAATTTATTTTTCTTTAATATTATCAAGAAAAATTTTCAAAAAATAATATTTAGAAGATTTTTTTTCAAGAATCTTCTACTTCCGGTTGTCCAATTGTTACCATAACCTTTTCAGATCTTCCCATGAATGTCCGATTGGGAAATACGTTGTTAAACAAATTTTAAGTCTTATAGTTTTTGAGTAACCGTCCTTCCAACATCCCACACACACACATCCACACACACACACACACACACACACACACACAGACATCATCGTAAAAATGTTAAAATCGGATTGTAGGGACCTTAAAACGTGCTTATTCAATAAAATCTGGATATGCGATTTTTAGCATGAATCCAATACCTCTCTTAGCGAGAGGTAATAATATTTAGAAGATTTTTTTTCAAGAATCTTCTACTTCCGGTTGTCCAATTGTTACCAAAACCTTTTCAGATCTTCCCATGAATGTCCGATTGGGAAATACGTTGTTAAACAAATTTTAAGTCTTATAGTATTTGAGTAACCGTCCTTCCAACATCCCACACACACACATCCACACACACACACACGCACACACACACACACACACACACACACACACACACACACACAGACATCATCGTAAAAATGTTAAAATCGGATTGTAGGGACCTTAAAACGTGCTTATTCAATAAAATCTGGATATGCGATTTTTAGCATGAATCCAATACCTCTCTTAGCGAGAGGTAAAAAAGGCGGAAACAAGGTCTTACTTGTATATCGGAAATAATATTAATTTTGGGTTTTTGTCTAGATTGGGGATGTTTATTAGTGAAAGGTTGTTTTCTAGTAAGAATAGGTGATTGTGGTTCAGAATCATCAGGAACAAGATTTTCGGCTAAATTTTTTAAATATTCCAGTATGTCGTTATTAACATTACCGGGATTATTTATGGTTGATTCGTTATCGTCAATTGCATTTACACGAATACGTGATAAACAATCAGCATTAGTGTTACATGAACCTTTTTTGTATTCAACTGTATAGTCGTATTCTTCGAGTTTTAATTTCCATCGAACTAATTTAGAATTTGGTTCTTTCAAATTATGTAGCCAAACTAAAGGTCGCTAGTCAGTAACTATTTTAAACTTTCTGCCGTATAAATAATTTCTAAATTGCTTGCAAGCCCAAATTATTGCAAGTAATTCTCTTTCTATGGTGGAATACTTTATTTCAGTTTCGTTTAGAGTACGTGATGCATAGGCTATTGGTCTATCGTGTGGGATTTCGCCTTGCGAAAGCACTGCACCGATTGCAAATTTGCTGGCATCAGTAGTAAGAATGAAAGGTTTGTCAAAATCTGGATACTGAAGTATCGGATCGTTGATTAGTAGATCTTTACACGTGTTAAAACTCTCAATGAAGTCTTTGTCATGAATTACTTTAGCATTTTCCTTTAGACATCGAGTCATCGGTTTCGTGATTTTCGCGAAGTCTTTTATAAAGCGTCTGTAGTATCCTAGCAGTCCAAGAAAACTTTTAATGTCTCTTTGTGATTTTGGAATTGGGAAATTTTTGATTACAGAAATTTTATCTGGGTTTGGTTTTACTCGTTCGGGTGTGATAATATGGCCTAAATATTGAACTGTGTTATGTAAAAATTCTGACTTGTCTAGCTGAATTTTGAAATTACTTTTTCTTAATCTTTCGAAAATTGATTTTAATCTTTCTATATGTTCTTGCAAAGATGTACTAAAAATGATGATATCATCTAAGTAAACTAAACAGGTTTCGTGTTGTAGTCCGCGCAAAACGTTGTCCATTACTCTTTGGAATGTGGAAGGGGCGTTTTTTAAGCCGAATGGCATTCGCTAAAATTCATAATGTCCTCCTTCGGTGGAAAACGCGGTTTTCTGTATATCTTGAGGGTCAACTTCGATCTGGTGAAATCCACTAGCCAAATCGAGGGTGGAAAAATAATTAGCTTTGCCTAATTTATCTAGGATGTCGGTGATATTAGGAAGCGGATATTTATCATCGATAGTGCGCTCATTAAGTTTGCGATAGTCTATGACTAAACGCCATTTCTTTCTGCCAGAGGCGTCCATTTTCTTAGGGACAATCCATATGGGACTGGACCATGGAGAATTACTGGGTTGTATAATTCCTTGATCTAACATTTTTGATATTTGTGTCCTAACCTCTTGTTTGTGAATTTCGGGAAAACGGTAAGATTTTACATGTATGGGTGAATCGTTAATTTTGTGTGTAATTTCACTTGTTAAACCTAAAGGAATGTCTTCACAATAGAAAATGTCGCGGTATTCGAAACATAATTTACTAATAGCGTCGTTTTCTTCTTTATTGCAATGTTCGAGTCTAAGATTTTTAAGATTTTGTTTTAATAGATTATCGTGTATTGTGTCTAAGTCAGTATCGATTTCCATTTTTTCGCAAAAGTTTATCTCAGTAAGGTTAATCAATTCTGTATCAAATGGTTCTGAAATGTCAATTTTCACTGGATTTTCATTTATATTTGTGAGGGTTGCAAAATTGTTAGTTATATTTACTAAAGCTTTTGGCATTTCTACGCCATTTCCGAAATTTACATAATTTAGTATTCCAGTGCCGTGATTTTGATTTACTGGTAATTTAACAACAATGTTTACTCTTGGTGGTACTACTATAGAATAATTTTGAAATTTTGGATTTTGAGATATTTTATTAATTTTTTCAGATTCATAAATAATTGGAATTTTTGCATATGGGGTTGTTAATTGTTTTTTCGTCACGTTTATGTTTGCCTGTAGTTGTTCTAGTAAGTCTACGCCTATGAGTCCATCATACTTTTAGCTGAATCGGAAGAGATAAAATTTATGTTTATCATTGACATAAAAATTTTTGAAAACAGGAATTTCTGCAACTTCATTATGGAATGATATATTATGAGCAATTTGGATGTTAAAATTTTCGTTAGAAATAAAATTTGAATAATATTTGTAAGCCAAATCTGGGTCAATTAAGCTTTTTGTGCTGCCGGTGTCTATTAGGAAATTAGCTTTTATTTCGGGGATGTGAATATAGGGTAGATTTGATTTTAAAACATTTAGTTGTATTAGGTTGGGTTCTTGGAATTGGAAGCCTGAGAAAAAATTATCTCATCGTTTCCATATTATTATTAGCTTATGGCATTACATACACAATAAATATTATAATAAAATTAATAAAAATTAATTAAAATTATTTTTTTTTCCATAAACTTGGTCTGACTCGGTGTTATCAGTATTGTAACCTGAATATTCATAGTCTACGTGAGATTCGGTAGAGTATGGGTCGTTGTTCTCGTATGCGCTTGCATCATATTCAAGGTTTTCATAGGAGTCGTATTCGCAAAAATTTTGAGATGTGTATTCAGTTGGATTTTCAAATATATTGTCTATTTTTTGATTAAAAAGTTGTGTAGCAGTAAAATTTTGTTGGGGTCTTATACGAGTATTTCGTGAATGTCCATAGGTTCGGGCTGGTATTTTGATTGTTGGTGTTGAGGCGGATTTTGTCTCGGAAGGTATTGTGGGAAATTTGCTGGTCTTTGGAGTGGGATGAATTGGTTGGGGCGCGACTGAGGTTGCGGTAGTCGCTGTGCAAATTGAGGCGGTCTAAAATTTGGATTGTTATTTGTTCTGTAAAATGGATTTTGCCTCGTTTGCATTATTTGGGGTGGTTGTAATAATGGTCGTTGTTGGAAAGGGGTGTTGTTTGGCGTGTTACGGAAATTGTTGTAGCTGTATTGTTGAGGAGTTTGATTTATATTTGGATTTCTTGTAGGGATAATTCTTTGTGTAGGTTTAAAGTTGGAATGCATATTGAGTGTATTTTGTCGTTGGTTTGTGTAGAGAAAATTTTCTTCTTCTATTACCAAACTCATGGCTTTCTCGAGTTTGTCGGGGTCTCTTAGTCTAACATTGTTTTGAATGAACAGAGGTAAACCTCTTATGAAAGTTTTTAATGCAAGATCGTCGTAATTTGACTGCCTTATTTTTCTCTCGTCTTCTTTATATGTGGAACAATTTAATTTAGAGGTGATTAAACTTCTTGCATCTTGGCATCTCATGCCAAAATTATAAGGGGTTTCATTTTTTTGAGGTCTTAATGCTATAAGGTCTTGTACTAAGCAATCTAAATTTCGTTGGTCTCCAAAACTTTCTTTGATACTTGTTTTTATTTCCTCCCAAGTTTTTAATTCGATGCGAGAACCGATAAGGATCATCGCTCGGCCTGTTAGTTTTCCAAGAATTGCTCTAACTAGAAAATTGTTTAGAATGACATCGGTACTGCCAAATGTATCGACTAAATTTTGACATGCTTCTAGAAAAATGTTCATGGTATGGGGGTTACCATCGTAATTTGGAATAACGTCTAAATGTAGTCTTAGTAATTGTAAGCTTGCCGTTTGCTGTGCTGCTTGCTGTGCGGGTGTTGCCATTTCTACGTCGTCGTTATCGAGATTAAAATTGCTTAAATTATCGACTAGAACTTCTATGTCGTTTAAAGACATATGCTTATGTAACTAATTTTTTTTTTTTATTTTGAAAAGTTTCTGCTTGAAATATTATTGTGGTTATGAATGTTTTTTAAGGATGGATAAAATAATAATGTTTGAGCACTTACAGTAGTAGTATTTGTTTCATTACTTCTCTTATGACTAGTGCCTATAGGATCGGAGATGTGGTCTTTTCCCAGGACTTCGTATCCTAATGCTGGCGTCGGCGATGCTTGTCCTCAGCTAGCGTGTGGGTCTGGTGTTGGCGATGCTTGTCCTCGACCAGGGTGTGTTGGCTGGTGTTGGCGATGCTTGTCCTCGACCAGGGTGTTGAAATCTTCAACTTCTTCTCGCTGTCTCGGTGTTGGATGTTTCGCGACGAACCGATATGCCTTCGATTACACTCGCAAACTCGCGAACCGAAAAATTATTATACCCGATAAATTGTTAAAACAAAAGTTATTCGTACGATACGCCTAACTTCGGGTATCCTACCAAGACTGCGCCAATTATGTGGGTGACAACGAAAAGAGAGTTTTTAAAAAGATTTCAAATGGAATTTATTGTACTTTTACAGAGATGTTGTTATTATTAATTCGTTCATGAGCATCTGTACAGTGTAGACGTACCTGTGCGTGCGAACAAATTTGTGCTATCTACCAAGTGAACAGTTCTTTAACAAATTTTAAAATGCCGCGAAATAAAGATACTAAAGACGAGGTCCTAAATGAAGAACATCTAAATAAGATAGTGAATGCCGTTTCACTGCGAATTGAACAGATCCTTGAAACTAAATTTGAACTATTTACTAATGAATTAAAAAGCGTCAAAGAAGAATTAAACACTGTTAAAAAAGAACTGTGTGTTAAAGACAAATTAATAAGTGAATTATGTGAAGCAAATGACAAACTAGAACAATATAGTAGACGAAACTGTCTTCGTGTATTCGGTGTGCAAGAATCACCAAATGAAGATCCTGGCAGTACCTTAGTCGACTTATTTAAGAAGAAGATGAACATCTCCATCGGGCCTGAGGACATCGATAGGTGCCATAGACTGGGAATGAAAGAGAAAGATAAGTGCAGACCCCTAATAATAAAATTTGTGTCCTATGGTACTCGCTCGAAAGTTTTTTCTAATAAAAGTAGACTTAAAAATACTGGTGTGAGTGTACGTGAAGATCTTACGCGGGCTAGAGTCGCACTACTAAGGGAATGTACAAAACGCTTTGGAATTAAAAATACATGGACTGTGGATGGTGTTATCAATGTTAAAATACAAAATAAAATATATAAAATCAGTAGTACTGATCAGCTATCCAAAGTTCCGTCTTAAAAATCTGCTAATCATATATTTTTTGATGTTCAAACTTGTTATTTATCTTTTGCATTTAGAATAGCAGGTGATGGGTCAATGACTCTATCACTGTATCAAGGTTTTTAAACCTGTATAATTTTGTATTTGTTTATTGATGTATAAAACGTATTCACTTATATTTTTTCTTATCTTCTGTATTTATTTCGAGTTTCTCATGAATTCAAATTGATAAAATAAACTGCACTTATTTGTTTGCTAGCCTCTTGAATGCATATTTTGATTATTGTTATGGTACAACTTAATTACTTGTAATATATTAATACTTTGTTACATATTTTTATATTTAATTACTATTGTTCTTTTTATTACATTATTCTTATGATAACTTTGGCGCATTTTAACATAGGTTCTCTATGTAGTTGTTATTCTGATTTTAAAGATTTCTTAGAATGTAAACAATTTGATATATTTACACTTAGTGAAACATGGCTTAAAGCAGATTATTCTAATGATCAATTTTTAATTAATAATTATGAACTTTTTCGCAGTGACAGAGTTAGTAGAGGTGGTGGAGTCGCATTTTATATAAAAACATCCTTGGTTAAATATATTATTTCATATAATGATCATATCAAAACCAGCACCGATCATATTGAACAATACTGGATGATTTTTTGTATTAATAAAATTAATTTTGCTGTTGGCGTACTTTACAGGCCTCCATCTGGAAGTATTAATCAATTTATTGACAGTTTAGAAACTACATTTAGCAATATCTTTCCGACAGTTAATTTTGTGTTTTGCACAGGAGATGTGAACATCAATATGCTAAATACCTCATCTAGCGCATCCATACGTCTTACAAATATGTATTCTCAATTTAATTCATCACAATTAATTACTGAACCTACACGCATTACTCCCTATTCTGAAACTTTACTAGATGTACTAATAACTTCAGATATTTCCATTTGTTCAGATGTAAATGTAATGGACATGCATAATTTTTCTGATCACAGACTAATCTCGTGTGCAATTGACCTGCAAAATGATGTTCCCGTACCCACTACAATCACGTATAGAGACTTAAAAAATATTAATATGAGCGATTTAAGATCTTATTTCAACAATGTAAATTGGGATTATATGTATGATGTGGAGAACATAAATGATAAAGTTGAATTTCTAAATAATAAAATAATAGAGATTTTTGATATGTTAGCACCACTAAAAACTGTAACTGTTCGGAGACCACCTAAGCCTTGGATAACTGATGTTATCAAAACTATGATAAAATTTAGGAATAATGCTTTTGCTGATTTCAGAAGAACAAAATCGATTGTCAAATGGAATTATTACAAGCAGCTAAGAAATGAAGTCACTAGTGCCATTAGACGAGAGAAAAAAGCTTATGTAGAATTTAAAATAAGATCTGGTAAATCTAACATGTGGAACACTTTCAAAGAGTTTAATATTAATAATAAATCTATCCCGCCTTTACCTTCAGAAATATGCGATGTACATAAATTAAATTCGTTCTTTAATAACATCAATACGCTAAATTGCAACTCTGATTTACTAAATTATTATAACTCTCATAAATTTAGTAGCTCTATTTTCTCTTTTACACTAGTAACAGAACCAGAAATTCAAAAAGTATTCGACACTATCAATTCAAATTCTGCTGGTGTAGATAATATAAATTTAAAGATGCTAAAATATATTTTTGTTATTATACTTCCCCAGATAACTCATATTATAAACACATGTTTATTATATGGTGTAGTGCCAGATATATGGAAAATTGCTGATATAATACCTTTACCCAAATGTAAATCTCCCAATAACCTTAATGATATCCGACCTATTAGTATTCTGCCAACTATGTCAAAAATATTAGAGAAAATAGTCTTTAATCAAATTTATAATTACTTAAACTGTCACAATTTACTACCTAGTATTCAGTCTGGTTTCAGAAAAGGTTATAGTACTACGACTGCATTACTTAATGTTACTGATGATATTATGAGACATATTGATAATAATAATATGGTCTATCTTGTTCTTCTTGATTTCAGCAAGGCTTTTGATACCGTAAATCATGAGTTGTTGATAGCAAAGTTAAAACATATTGGCTTCGATGATATTAGCATCAACTTCTTTACTAATTATTTATGTAATAGAAAACAAAGAGTATCATACAATAATATGAAATCAGGTTTGGCTAACATATCAAAAGGTGTTCCTCAAGGGTCGGTATGTGGACCCTTATTATTCTCCTTATATACATTTGATCTCCCCAAAATAGTCAAGCATAGTAATTTACATCTATATGCTGATGACACGCAACTTTATTTACCTTTCAAACCATGTGACCTTAATAAATCGTTAGATAATATTAATGAAGATCTACAAAATATTGCTAAGTACGCTTGCGATAACTGTTTAACCCTCAATGAACAAAAATGTTGCGTCATGCTTTTTGGTAATAAGACTGTCAGACAGTTTCTTTTAAATAACAATTTGGTTAAAATTGTATTAAATAATGTTGAATTACCTATTAAACATTCTTCAAAGAATTTAGGTCTAGTAATGGATACAGAACTGCGTTTCACAGAATATGTTACTTTGCTAATTAAAAAAGCATACTTAGCGTTGAAAAATCTCTATATGAATCGCTTTGTTCTTTCGAGAAAATATAAAATAATTTTAATAAACAGTCTTGTACTCTCTGTATTCAATTATTGTGATGTAATTTACGGGCCTTGTCTTAAGATTCGGGACATTAGGAGGATACAGAAAGTACAAGACTCTTGCATTCGCTTCATATTTGGTTTTAGAAGACGTGACACTGTATCATCAGCACACATCAGACAAGTAGGTTGGTTAAATATGAGTGAAAACAGAAGTTATCATTATGCATGTCTTTTACACAAAACCATTATCACCAAAACTCCATTATACTTGCATCAGAAATTAATATTTAGAGGTATGCAGCACTGTCGAAATTTAAGAACAAATTTAAAATTACATATACCTAAATATCGAACAGAATTATTCAAACGATCATTTTCTTGTGCTGGACCTAAAATATATAATCAATTGCCAGATAATTTAAAAATAGCTAACACCTCTATTTTCTCATCTAAACTAAGAAAAATGTTATTTGCAAATACATTTCATATTATTTGACGAATTGATGAATTATAATTATTGTTAAATTTTATAAAACAATATCTGTTTCATTTATGCTTTTTATTTTGTTTTTAAGTCATCTTCATTAATATTGATTTTCAAATTACATTTATTATATAAACTTCACTACTGTTATTTATACTGTAATATTATTATTATTGTTATTGTTCTATATTAAGTTGATTTAAGTTGGTTACAATATATATATATATTATAAGGTTATAAGGTTAAGTGTAAGACCAGCTGTAGCTGAACTTTGCCAAATAAAATGGGTTATTATTATTATTATTATTATTATTATTATTATTATTATGGCAAAAATACAAATAAAGACAAGAATTACATTAAATGATAAGCTTATATACTAGGTTTATGCTGATCTGCATAAGGTGTCTTCTTCCTGCAGAATAGACAGGACCGGACTCATAACTCGTTATAACGAAGTTTTACTGTATTTGGTACGTACGTACTAGACTTTCCTTTCTAAATTGTGACTTGGCCTACGCCTACAGCCTTCTTATAGCCAATAAGTCGCTAACCCCTTGGGAATATACTGTTAATATTTGTTTAGAAATGATTAATTTTCGATAATATTTATTTGAGCAAAAATAAAATGTTGCTGTTCAATTTGTAATTGTACATACTGCAAGAAAGAGCGAGAGTTAAAAATACACACAAAAAAATCTGTTGTGTCAAGACAATACTTCTCGCCACTTCCGTTTTTGGTTACACGAGTATTGTATACCTATACTCTACACCAAAAATATACCTATTTTATATATTTAGATTTTTTAATTTTAAATTCATTCTATGAAGAAGTTTTGTTCTACTCTTCTAATTTTTCGAGATGTTTCCAATTCATTGTCGGGATTGACAGTATTTCTGAAGGGTTATATGTAATATAGGTACCTATAATTTTAAATATTTAATTATTAATACAATAAGAAATAATATATAGGTATGTACTTCCCAAAAAAAGTCTTCAGTAAAGTCTTCGAATTTCTGACACTGACATTTATCTGTCAGTTACAAACAATTTAATTTTTCAATTGGTTTTCATGGCATTATTTGAGCTGTGAGATTTATTATAACAGATTATTTTTTATATATTATATTTTTTATCTCTAAATTAATAAAAGATATAATAAAATGTTTAAATGTATTTAATCTTCTTTAATATTTGCAAGAACAAAAATTTTCAAAAATAATATTTCGAATTTTTTAAGAATCTACTACTTCCGGGGGTCCAATTGCTACCAAAACCTTTTCAACTCTTCCCGTTAATGTCCGATTGAGAAATACGTACTCAAATACTATAGTTCAGAAAATTTTGAAATATTGTATTTCTACCTTATTTTAATATGGAAAGACGCCATTAGATTTTGGTGTTAATCGGATAACCGGAAATGGCAGTTTACTTGAAGCTCAAAATAGTTTTTCTTCAAAAAATGTTATTTTTTCGCAATTTGTTATTATAAAACTTAAAGATTATTTCATTTTCTACAGGTTTGCATTAATACTTTTTCTATATAATTTAGGGATAAATTTATAAAATAATATAAAAATTATATCTCGGAGCTTATGCACACAACTCCATGGTTACACAGTTCAGCTCAAATGTATGTAACTAACAGATAAATGTCATTGTCAAAAAATAATCTTTTCAAATTAATAACAGTAACGTTTTCAAAAGAAAATTGTAAATAGAACAATAGTTACATGGAATGGAACTTAAAATACATAATTTCAAATTAATAGTAATAACGATTTAAGACGAAAATTGTAAATAGAACAATAGTTATATGGAAAGGAACATAGATACATAATTTCTAGTATTAGGAAATATGCAGGTATGTATTTAAATAAGAAAATAAATACATATATTATCACGGCATATTACCCATTTCTGGGTAATATGCTTTGTACACAGATTTCGGTAATGATGATGACATATTTGTATCGTGCGGGCATTTACCATGCGTTAGCTCGCGGGTACTCATTTTTGGCTTGGAGAGGGGTCAGTTTTGTGCCATTTAAAATTCGAAATATTTGATAGTAAGAACGGAATCCGCGGCCATGAGATCCCATAGGTATATGAATTTAAATTAATAAAAATTAAATGGCGGGAGGTTTTGAATTGGTCACATCAGAGTTTTTATATATTATATTTTAAATATTATATTTTTCAAAGATATTAAATGTACCTAATTGCATCTTATAAAATTAACTTTTACGAATCGGCATTTTGTGTTCCGGTATTCTATTTGTTTATTAATCGAAATATATGTATTCACATTTACAGATTTTTTTAAAGATATTAACCTTATTCGTTAGTAACATACCATAACGCCTCTTTTTTGCATGTAAAAGCCTATCTGGTTTCCATATCTGAATACGTATTTGCAAATGTGGGAATTCCCTATAAAATAATTATTCCTCTGGTGTAAAATCAACGAACAGTCGATAAAACTCATAAAACACGATACCCTTTTTACGACAGGACATAAAACATATCGTTGCGAAATTTACAATTACAGCTGCAATATGATGTATCTTATACAGATGGAATCAAGTCCAGGTTAACACCTGAATATTGCCCTAGGAATGAGAAAAATTAATAGTGGTATACTACCACTATTAATTTTTCATTTTTGTAACTGTCATAACAACTTCATCTTTTCTAGTATAAACTTATTTTTAAAAGCATTACTAATTTAGGTGTAAAGTGTTTCATTACTGTTGATAGCGAAGATAGGTAAAAAAGGTGCGAAGCGCCGGGGCTAGTTACAGCCCGAGGCGTAATGAAACTTTTACCGACGTTTGTAAACTATTTTATTCACGATCGGAAATGAATAATGAGTAATTTATTTTTAAATAATAATAACTTAACATAAATAAAAAGATGGTTCGAGGGGTTTGAGTCTATTCATTTGTCAAAGAACTGTCAGCTTATGGTTACTAATCTTAAACTATGATTTATTCACATGTATCTATATTATTTTTATTCGCAATTTCATTCGTTTCTTTACATATAAAATGTAAAGAAGCTTCGTTTACAGGTAAATACCCATAATTGATATGCAAAGATCTCTCAGGGTGGTAGCACTGAAGTTCGGATGTGACATCTTCCCGCGCTTTCCAACCTCTACAAAACTTTCCTATCTCTAGGTAGATGAGGTTAATAATAACAACTTCCCGACATTTTAAAAGTCAGAAATAGCCACATTATTAATGGATTATGAATAAACTATTTTATTCACAATCGGTTAATAATATGCCGATTTCTGGCTTTTGAAAAGTTGAGAAGTTAGTTATTGTTAACCTCATTTTCCAAGAAATTGGAAAGTGTAGCTCAGAGCGGGGATATGCCTAGTATGAGTATAGCTCAGAGCGGGGAGATGCCACTTCCCAACTTCAGGGCTATTTCCCATTCCCACCTTCAGAGATTAGTGTCTATCAGTATTGGTATTTACATTTACATGCAAACTTTACATTTTATATGTAAACAAGTGTAGATAAGTGTGAAATTAAAATGTAAGGTTAGAAATCAAATTGATAGTTCATGTGATAAATGAACAAGCTCAAACCATTCGTTTATTTGTGTTATGTTATTATTATTTAAGAGAGTATTGACTCTCATATTAGAAGAAAAAAATAGAAGAACTTACCTATCAGAAATTCGAAGAGCATATACATGCATTAAAGAAAGGGAAGATTATATTTTTGCTATACGGGGAATACGAAAGGACAATATGGAGTGGGCTTCTTAATCAAGAAATATTTAAAAATAATATAGTAGACTTTATCAGTTACTCGGAGAGAGTCTCAATTCTAACAGTCAAAATTAACAATGATTTAAATATTAAGTTAATCTAAGTTAAACAAATACATAGTCTTATAGTTTTTGAGTAATCGTCCTTCCAACATCCCACACACATACACACACACATACATCCACACACACATACATCCACACACACATACATCCACACACACACACACACACACACACAGACATCATCGTAAAAATGTTAAAATCGGATTGTAGGGACCTTAAAACGTGCTTATTCAATAAAATCTGGATATGCGATTTTTGGCATGAATACAAATTCTCTCTTAGCGAGAGGTGAAAAGAATATATGTGAAGAAAAACGAACGAAACCGAAAATAATAACTACATACGTACTATAATTATTTATTTCCTCTCGCTAAGAGAGGTATTGGATTCATGCTAAAAATCGCATATCCAGATTTTATTGAATAAGCACGTTTTAAGGTCCCTACAATCCGATTTTAAAATTTTACGATGATGTCTGTGTGTGTATGTGTGTGTGTGTGAATGTATGTGTGTGTGTGTGTGTGTGTGTGTGTGTGTAGGTATGTAGGATGTTGGAAGGACGATTACTCAAAAACTATAAGACTTTAAATTTGTTTAACTACGTATTTCCCAATCGGACATTCATGGAAACATCTGAAAAGGTTTTGGTAACAAATGGACAACCGGAAGTAGAAGATTCTTGAAAAAAAATCTTCTAAATAATATTTTTTGAAATTTTTTCTTGGTAATATTAAAGAAAATTAAATTTTCTATCTGATACATTTAAATATTTTATAATATATTTTATAGATTTAGAGATAAAAGAAATATAATATATAAAATAATCTGTTATAATAAATTTTACAGCCGAAAGATTGGCCATGGAAAATAGTTGAAAATTTAAATTGTTTGTAACTGACAGATAAATGTCAGTGTCAGAAATCCGGAGACATTACTGAAGACTTTTTCTGGGAAGTACATACATTATATTATTTCTTAATGTATTAATAGTTAAATATTTAAAAATATAGGTATATTACATATATCCTTCAAAAATACTGTCAATCCTGACAATGAATTGGAAACATTTCGAAAAATTAGAAGAGGACAAAATTTCTTCATAAAATGAATTTAAAATTAAACAATCTAATCATAAGGAATAGATATATGTAAGTAGAATTTTTGGTATAGAATGTAGGTATACAAGAAATGTTAAATACAATAGGGCTCGAGCAGTCATGCGATTATGTTGGCCTTGACAAGCAGATGTGGGGGCCCATGTCAGAATGATAGCTAGTAATTTTGTATATAGATGTCATGTATCAAAATTTCTCATTCTAAATTTAGTGATTTTCCAATTCCATATGGTTTATTTTCCTCGACAAGTAAATTCCACACTCCTGGTGACAAATTAACTATGTGTATTTAGTAAATCTTAAAATTCTGAATGAAAAATTGACAGTACATAATTACTAATTATCATCCTGAAACAGATCCCCACATTTGCTTGTCAAGGCCAACAATGTAACACGACTGTTCGCGCCCTATACTTATGTAACCAAAAAAGGAAGTGGCGAGAGATATTGTGCTGGCCACAACAGATTTTTTTTATATTGAAATTATTATTGTATATATTATTTCGATACATTACCGAGAAATATGAATTAATAATTAAAATTTCGTGCACATGACAAAGAAATGAATTTTTTTATGAAATATGTATCTTAAGGATCTCAAAAAACATTAATTTCGGAATAAATACATGAAATGAAACTTCGATATATCAAGTATATTGTAATAGGTACAGAGGAACATATATTTAAAAATAAAAGTACACAAATCTTATTTTTTCAATAATATAAGGCCCGGTATATTTCTGCTTAAACTGTCTAATAACTTAACTGTCAGTTAGCAAAAAATATAGCATTATTTATAAAAATTACACATGAGTTAATTTTACGATACGACATTTTTTGTTACTAACAGTTAAATTAAAAGATAGTTTAACCAGAGATGAAAATATCGGGCCTTTATTACAACAACAATAATATATTGTAGTTATAATAATCGTATTGTTTAAACAGTGTGGCAATTACATTTAAAATTTTAAGAATATATATAATTTCAACATGACGTGGTATTGAACTTTTGAAACTAATTTAACTACATACTGTGATATTTGCAGTGCCTGTAATAGTCATTACTTGCTAAATTTTCAAATTTTGGGCGTTCCGGAACTTATCCGTTAAATGTGGCCATGATAATACTTTTTGATTTAACAATACACTATTATTAACAGAACATCATTCCAAATTGCCTCCCCGTAAGAGGTATGAAATTTTGTTACAAGAAGTGCACGTTGGGTGAGATTGACTGTAAAATGTGATTTTTTTATTTCATAAATGTTAACAAACATGACTGAGATTTTGATATATTTTTTTTTTATACACATGAAGATGGAAAGAGACAGAGTTTATTTTTAAAAAGTTATTTAAATAATGACTGCGTAATGCACTCGAATTGTTAAGCATATGACATATTGCTCCTCATTTTGTTCATGTTCATCATACTTGGAGCGGAGTGGGCAAAGGAATCTACTTATCGACTTATTTAAAGAAAAAGTTGTTGTGGGACACGAAAAACAAAGATTTCAGGAATCACCAGCGCAAACATGATGCTTGGTGCAATATTCCAGAGAGCAATGTTGTTAAATAATAACAAAACTCAAAATATTATCATTAATTCTAATCGGAAAGTGGCACAGGGTGAACCTGTTAAAATATTGGGCAGTTATATAGATCCTAATTTAACTTGGACCACTCTTGTTAACAAATTATGTTGCAAAAAGAACTACTTACAGTACCTTATTTGAAAGTCAACTGCGTTATGTTGTTATCCTATGGGGTAACTGTTCGAATAATATCAAAGTTTTTAAATTTTAAAAGAATGTAGTAAGAGTGATAGCTAATGTTGGTTCTAGAGAACACTGTCGCAAAATTTTGAAATATTACACAAATTATCGTCATGTTAACTATACAAGTTATAAGCGTATGTGGACGGCCGAAAGTTGTATAACAATGTTAAAAAACTTTGTTATATAACATGTATAACATATTGTGTTGTAATACATGTTATACAACGAAGTTTTTTAACATTGTTATACAACTTGTGGACGTCCACATCTGTTTAATACTTCTACAGTTAGCATAAAGTCGTCTTATGTAATTCTTTCAAATAAATGTGAAACAATAAATAAAAACCGCAGAAAGAGGAGATTTTGGATACAGCCAATATTGCTCTCTGGAATATTGCATCAAGCATCATATTTGCGCTGGCGATTCTTGATTATTTTATTTTTTTTGTGACCCACAACACCTTCTCTTTAAATAAGTCTATAAGTAGAAATATAGATTCGTTAACCACTCCATTTCTTTGCATTCACATAGGTATAACCAGTGGCGTAGCCAGAAAAAATTACGGAAGGGGGGGGGGGGGTTAGGATAATAAATTTGAAATAAATATGAGGTTAAATAGGCTTAATAACAACAATCAACAAAAATAAAAAAATTATAAATACAATTTTTATTAGTAGGCATTTTTTTTAATCAATAGGTAAAAACAACAATGCTACATTATGCAGTGAATGTTATTATGAGAGTTGGTGTGAGTCAGTTGAGATGGTTTGGGCATGTGGAGAGAATGGCGAGTGAACGGCTTGTTAAGCGTATACATCTTGGTGAAGTTGAGGGTCTTCGATTGCGTGGCTGACCAGTGTGTAAGTGGATGGATGTGGTTGGTAGAGAGAAAGTTTCCAAGTAAAAAGAGAAGAGCATGTATGAATGCAATTATGAGTATGGCCGGGGCGAAAGAAATGTGCTTAGACAGGAATGTATGGCGAAGGATGATTGTTTCCTAACTATTTTTGTGATTCGGATACGATACGGAAATCAGTCACTTTAATATGATTAAGAGTAAGGATTTGTTGTATGATGTTGATGTTGTTCTTATTGTTTTCGGGTTTGTGCGAACCCACTAAATGGGACACGCGTGATTTTATGTATGTATGTATGAAAATTAATTATTTTTTGCTTCAGATCATATTATATATGAACAAGAAACGAGTATGTTTTAAAATTAGTGTTAAAAGCAGCCTACCATGGTCTCACAGGGGGGGGGTTCTAATCCCTAAAACCTCCCCTATGGCTACATCACTGAGTATAACGAAATAAACTGTACAACAACACACACGAATAGTTCATTCGAAATTTATTAAAATGTTATCAAACAATGTTTGTGGACGTGGCCTTTTTATGAAATTCTTTCATCTTTTCCGCACCCAAAGCCATAACATAAAACATTGCTATAAACACAAAATTTTGCTATAATATGTTGAAATTTATATAAAGTGTTACAAAACATTTTTGGCAGCGAACAAACGCGACCGACAGAACTTCGTAGCGAAACCAGCCCTTTAGAATATGTAGACGGGCCTTTATACATTTTACATTTACCTTCATGTAACTAATCAGTTATATTGTATAAAATTACCATGGTATTTCAACAATAGGATTATTTTATTTATATTAATGTTGCTAGAGATAACAACATTAAATAAGTAAAATTTACTTTATTTTTTAAATATAATTCTCCTTATAATATACTTGATTCAGCAAAATTTTATTTCTTGTATTTATTCATTCAGAAATACTGTTCTACGATATCTTTAAAATGATATTTCAAAGGAGTCTTGTATGTGAAATAAAGTGAGAAATGCAAAAAAGTACCATAATTCTATATTTTTTTCCACGGAAATGGCATTTTAGTAGTACTGTGAATTAGGTATTTCATTTCAATACTGTTTTTCCTAAATATCCTGAATAATTAATTAAAAAATAAGTTTAATATTCCTTGTTCACCATTGCAAATACGATGTAAATAAATTATTATTGTACATTACTAGGTATATATTTCCTCTTTTTTGCAGCAGATTACAATCGGACATGAAAATAGTATTATCTTACATAAAATCATTTACCATTGTTTAGATTTAGTAATTTCGAGCGAATCTATTTTTGGTTCAAATTTTAAAAGCCAAAAGAATTAATTTTACATCATTATTTTTTGTTAATTTTTTAGATACTACTGTTTTTTGTTGTATTTATTTTTGCCATTACCGATATATTAAAATATCTATTTTAATGTCCAGAGCCACCTATTAATTTCTTACCAATAAAGTCCTGGAATGAAATTATTCATGAAAAAATCAAATTAACTAATGCTTATTTACAATTATTGATTCTTTCATTTGTTTTATAATTATTTTATCTTATTAATTTAATTATTGTTACATTTCAGTTGTATAAAACAAAACAACGTAGACAAGTTATACATCGCTGAAAAACATCCTTTTTTCAATATTATGTTCTTAATTAATTCTTACCTAATTTAACCTAATCTATTGTATTCTAAACTAATCTCAACTAAACTAACCATAACTTAACTTGATAATCTAATCTGGACACAATGTTCGTATTTACTGATAATTTATTTTACAGAATATATACTGATCATTAATGTAAAACAAATTCTGTTCAAGCAAATATAAACTAAAAACAAATACTTCTAAAGCTATAATAGTTTTCTACTAAGCCATCCTTTGTCTCTGACTTTATTTCTTATACACAGTTTACGAGATTCCTGTGTTTACCAAATCGTATCGTAACCAAATAAACCTCAATTTATGATAAAACTAACAATCGTCACAATAATTAAATATTTTTGATGTAGTAAAGGTTTGGTTAGGTCATTGCGGTATAACCAAACCAAACTTATCACATGGAAATATATTTGAGTCGTAGTTTGATACAAATCTGGATTGTTAATAAAGTTTATCTGTGGAACTTTCAATGGATAAGAATCACAGTATGCAATGTGTGTCTATTAAGACATGATAACACACTTATTTCTCGCTGTTAATGTTGTGTCATATCTTCATTTGACGCAGGCGATCAAAGGGCTTTCTGAACCCTGTCCTGTCCCTCTCCTTGTGCCCTAGTTCGGTTGAACAAAGAGGCAGAACTGGGCACGTTCCACAAAATATTTCACCCGACAGAACACCCGAACACTGTCAGATACGCTATCAGGCTACTGCCGCTTCGTATATTCACCGCAATTTAATGTCCGCGGACAAAAATCTCACCAAACACATCGTAGGTAATTGGTAAATTCCAGGGCTACCACCATGACATATTTTAACAGAAGGGAGGCTACTAATACTAATAATAGTCATTAACAGGTTCTAAATACGTATTTATAGATGTATGAAACAGATTTTTTCTATGTATATACGAATAAAATCATTTAATTTGTAAGCTACAATTTCTTCTAAAACATTTACTATCACGAAAGTATTTGTTAGTTTTGAAAATACAGCATACATTTGTATAGATTTTAAAATGGGTCATAGGGCTATAACATAGAAAAACAGTTTTGCAGCTGCCAAATGTTTCTATATTAATGTATAGAGAAAAAATTACGAATTTTTTCATCCCAAACACGTTACATTTCTGTTTCGTATAAAATCATAAAATAAATTTAAAAATTTGCGAAAATATAGTTATTAATGTATTCGAAGCACTGATGTTTTATTTTATTTTTTTCACGAATGTGGAATTTAGTTGCCGAGGCCGTAGGGCCGTGACAAATAAACCATATAAGTGATAAAAAGGAACTTCAGTGCCGAGGTGCATATTAAATTTTATTTGAAATCGAAATTTTGTGAAAATGAAATATATATTTATTTTTATAGGTTATGATGACAAATCTGTCAATTGGTGTCAGTCAAACAAACGATGTTGCAAACCTCCGGACATTGAAGTCATAGTAATGAATAATCAAAATTATGCGTTTTATCTCAGATTTCTTCATCGGAATTATTTGATTCGTTCTTCTTGCACATATTTTTTTGTCATTTTACATACAAATTTGCTATTGTACAAGTATGTCTGCCCCAATTATCTTATATTTATGTACAATAATTATCATAAGGTTGGAAACACTAGATTTTATGAAATCGTCATATAATGAATTACTTTAGTGCCGATTTCTAAACTTTTAATGACGATTTTTGTGCGATTTAGTGACGATTTCAAATAAATATAATTAGCCATAAACTGATCGACAATAATAAAAAAAATCTGATGTGACCAGCACATCACCTTATGTAAATTCTGTGAATTTTATACAAATTTCATACGTAGATATTCTTGCAAAAGATTCTGTATTTCCAGTCAAATTCTTTCCTGAACAATGTATATAAATTTCACTTGACACTCTCATACTTGCAGTTTCTATGGTTATAGCATATTTAGCTGATAAGTGAAATTTAATAATTTAATATAATTTTTAAATTCTATATCTAGTCCGGCTCTGCCGAGAAGAGAACAGTCTAACAAAAGGTGCTACGAAACAAAACTCAAAATTTGTGAGGTATCGAGTGACTTTTGTGCGTAAAGCATCTACACAGGATATAAAGTAAAAGATAAACCCGTCGAAAGAAGAATATAGAAGGCTGGGACTTTAAAAACTAAACTAAATAAATACATCCTAAAACTGATATAACCTTCAAACGAGTCTGAGCGATCGTCTAGCGACTGCGCGTACGTTCCGCTCGACACGCGTGAAGAATAGTCAGGACCATATTTCGCCCACGTGTCACACCTAATAAAATGCCATACAATAGTGATTTCAACAACAAAAGATCAAAAAGGAAAAGAGAGGAAGAGCTCGAGAGCATATTTAAAAAAAAACAAAGAAGACTGTTAGAACACCACCAAAAAAATCTGATGTGGCCAGCACAATACCTTCCGTCAATCCTGTGTATTATGTACAAATTCCATACATAAATTTTCTTGCAAAAGATTCTAAATTTTTGGTATTATTCTCGGCAACTGAATTCCATACTCCTGATAACAAACAAACCACATGAAATAAGAAAATTATGAAATTTTGATTGAAAAATTATAACACTTGTCAGTTATGGACATAATTAATTGCTGTCACTTTGACACGGGTCCCCATATCTGTTTGCCAAAGTCAGCAAAGTCATGTTACTGCACGCGCCCTATACATAATTTTTTTGCATAATATCCTATATTTCCAGTAAAGTTATTTCATAAACAAACTATGCAAATTGCACTTGACACTGACATCTTCTTCTTCTTTAGTTTTTCCCATTCGCTAGGGGGTCGCTATTTTCTATTTACTTCTTCCACTCATTTTTGTTTTGCGTGTCGTCTTCATTCAGTTTCTTTTCTCTCAAGTCTTCTGCAATACAGTCTTTTCATCTTATATTTGGTCTTCCTATGTTTCTTCCACCTTCTATTAATATATTCATCTCTCCTCATGACATGTTCAAACCAATGTAATCGTCTTTCTTATATCTAGAAACTTCTAACACTAGCATTACTTCCCTTATTCTTTCATTCAATTACTTGCTTTTTATTGATACTGACATCAATTTGAATTACCTGGATATATTAGCAGTTTCCATGGTTAAGTTAGCATAGCTGGCTGAATTATGAAATTTATATGAATTTTTTTATCTTTATTATTCTTTAACTCTATATGTGTTGAATATGAAATATAAAATGCAATTAAATCGTATAGACAATAATATATTCTTTAAGTTATAATAGCATTTAACTGAGTTTTTCAAGAAAAACTGTTAAAATCTTCAAATGAGGGTTTTTCCGGTTGACCAATTATAACCAAAATCTAATCAAATCTGCATATGGTTGTAAGGAAGGAGAATACGCAAGAATTGTAATTTTTGGAATTCTAGTATTGGAGATATCGTTGACGACCCGGCGGTCACATACACACACACACACACAAACACACACACACACACACATACAGACATCATCGTAAAATTAGTAAAATCGTATTGTAAAGACCCTAAAACGTGCTTATTCAATGAAAACTCACCACCGAATTTTTGACCAAAGACAATACCTTCCTTACCTAGAGGCGACGGAAGGTAAAACCAGTGAAACAAAGAAATCTGAAGATATGAAATTAGAAAAAGACTTATGTCTTATACTGTCAGGACAAAGATGAAAACCTCATAGGAGACGGAGAAGCAAGAACAAAAAAGAAAAAAGGGTATTAAAAAACAGGAAGAACAAATATTAGAGGTATGGGAGAAAAAGTTGTTACGACGAATATACGGATGCGTGAAGGAAGGAGACCAGTGGAGGAGATCAAATAAAGAAATAGAAAAGATATATGGGGAACCAAATATTACGACCCAAATAAAAATGAAAAGTATGCAATGGGTGGGAAACAGAAAAACTGTTAATAACTTTAAATCAAATTATTTTCGGTTTTCCAATTATAATCAAAATCTGATCAGCTACTCATATGGATGTGAAGATGAGGAAAGCTACGTATAGCTAGCAGGCCCATGTCAGCAGAACCTAATGAAAATTAGTGCATATTTTTTTGCTATTTATTTGCCAATTAATTACCACAATGCCAATTTAATTGCCACTTTTTTTAAAAAGATACGGGGGGACTGCTAGCTTGACAATCAAGTTAGCAGTCCCCTGGACTGTAATGCGTTACATTATAAAATATTAGTGTGTAGGAATTAATTGCCATTTAATTGCCACTTATTCATTGAAGATTTAAATAAATTCAGGCAAAAAAGTAAAAAAAAATAAAAAAATACTACGATTAACATAAGACTTATAAATTCCATATCCAACTGATTATAGCAGAACCCAACAAAATGTATTCTACCATAAAGTTTAGACGTTACTAAACCAGTATAAACTATATCCCTTTTAATTACCGCATATTAACCGATTAAAACAATATTATATGAGAATGAATCAATATAACGTACTTTCATTCTAACATTGAGCTTTCTAAATTAATTGCTCTAGCAGACCCCAACAAAATGCATTCTACCATAAAGTTTAGACGTTACTAAACCAGTATAAACTATATCCCTTTTAATTACCACATATTAACCGATTAAAACAATATTATATGAGAATGAATCAATATAATTTCTTTTCATTCTAACATTGAGCATTCTAAATTAATTGCTCTAGCAGACCCCAACAAAATGCATTCTACCATAAAGTTTAGACGTTACTAAACCAGTATAAACTATATCCCTTTTAATTACCACATATTAACCGATTAAAACAATATTATATGAGAATGAATCAATATAATTTCTTTTCATTCTAACATTGAGCATTCTAAATTAATTGCTCTAGCAGACCCCAACAAAATGCATTCTACCATAAAGTTTAGACGTTACTAAACCAGTATAAACTATATCCCTTTTAATTACCACATATTAACCGATTAAAACAATATTATATGAGAATGAATCAATATAATTTCTTTTCATTCTAACATTGAGCATTCTAAATTAATTGCTCTAGCAGACCCCAACAAAATGCATTCTACCATAAAGTTTAGACGTTACTAAACCAGTATAAACTATATCCCTTTTAATTACCACATATTAACCGATTAAAACAATATTATATGAGAATGAATCAATATAATGTACTTTCATTCTAACATTGAGCTTTGTAAATTAATTGCTCTAGCAGAACCCTACAAAATGCATTCTACCATAAAGTTTAGACGTTACTAAACCAGTATAAACTATATCCCTTTTAATTACCACATATTAACCGATTAAAACAATATTATATGAGAATGAATCAATATAATGTACTTTCATTCTAACATTGAGCTTTGTAAATTAATTGCTCTAGCAGAACCCTACAAAATGCATTCTACCATAAAGTTTAGACGTTACTAAACCAGTATAAACTATATCCCTTTTAATTACCACATATTAACCGATTAAAACAATATTATGTGTGAATGAATCAATATAACGTACTTTCATTTTAACATTGAGCTTTCTAAATTAATTGCTCTAGCAGACCCCAACAAAATGCATTCTACTGTAAAGTTTAGACGTTACTAAACCAGTATAAACTATATCCCTTTTAATTACCACATATTAACCGATTAAAACAATATTATATGAGAATGAATCAATATAACGTTTTTTCATTCTAACATTGAGCTTTCTAAATTAATTGCTCTAGCAGACCCCAACAAAATGCTTTCTACTGTAAAGTTTAGACGTTACTAAACCAGTATAAACTATATCCCTTTTAATTACCACATATTAACCGATTAAAACAATATTATATGAGAATGAATCAATATAACGTACTTTCATTCTAACATTGAGCTTTCTAAATTAATTGCTCTAGCAGACCCCAACAAAATGCATTCTACTGTAAAGTTTAGACGTTACTAAACCAGTATAAACTATATCCCTTTTAATTACCACATATTAACCGATTAAAACAATATTATATGAGATTGAATCAATATAATTTCCTTCCATTCTAACATTGAGCATTCTAAATTAATTGCTGAAGCAGACCCCAACAAAATGTATTCTACCATAAAGTTTAGACGTTACTAAACCAGTATAAACTATATCCCTTTTAATTACCACATATTAACCGATTAAAACAATATTATATGAGAATGAATCAATATAACGTACTTTCATTCTAACATTGAGCTTTCTAAATTAATTGCTCTAGCAGACCCCAACAAAATGCATTCTACTGTAAAGTTTAGACGTTACTAAACCAGTATAAACTATATCCCTTTTAATTACCACATATTAACCGATTAAAACAATATTATATGAGAATGAATCAATATAACGTTCTTCCATTCTAACATTGAGCTTTCTAAATTAATTGCTCTAGCAGACCCCAACAAAATGCTTTCTACCATAAAGTTTAGACGTTACTAAACCAGTATAAACTATATCCCTTTTAATTACCACATATTAACCGATTACAACAATATTATGTGAGAATGAATCAATATAACGTACTTTCATTCTAACATTGAGCTTTCTAAATTAATTGCTCTAGCAGACCCCAACAAAATGCATTCTACTGTAAAGTTTAGACGTTACTAAACCAGTATAAACTATATCCCTTTTAATTACCACATATTAACCGATTAAAACAATATTATATGAGAATGAATCAATATAACGTTCTTTCATTCTAACATTGAGCTTTCTAAATTAATTGCTCTAGCAGACCCCAACAAAATGCTTTCTACCATAAAGTTTAGACGTTACTAAACCAGTATAAACTATATCCCTTTTAATTACCACATATTAACCGATTAAAACAATATTATGTGAGAATGAATCAATATAACGTACTTTCATTCTAACATTGAGCTTTCTAAATTAATTGCTCTAGCAGACCCCAACAAAATGCATTCTACCATAAAGTTTAGACGTTACTAAACCAGTATAAACTATATCCCTTTTAATTAGCACATATTAACCGACTAAAACAATATTATATGAGAATGAATCAATATAATGTACTTTCATTCTAACATTGAGCTTTCTAAATTAATTGCTCTAGCAGAGCCCAACAAAATGCATTCTACCATAAAGTTTAGACATTAATAAACCAGTATAAACTATATCCCTTTTAATTACCACATATTAACCGATTAAAACAATATTATATGAGAATGAATCAATATAATTTCCTTTCATTCTAACAATGAGCTTTCTAAATTAATTGCTCTAGCAGACCCCAACAAAATGCATTCTACCATAAAGTTTAGACGTTACTAAACCAGTATAAACTATATCCCTTTTAATTACCACATATTAACCGATTAAAACAATATTATATGAGAATGAATCAATATAACGTACTTTCATTCTAACATTGAGCTTTCTAAATTAATTGCTCTAGCAGACCCCAACAAAATGCATTCTACCATAAAGTTTAGACGTTACTAAACCAGTATAAACCATATCCCTTTTAATTACCACATATTAACCGACTAAAACAATATTATATGAGAATGAATCAATATAATATACTTTCATTCTAACATTGAACTTTCTAAATTAATTGCTCTAGCAGACCCCAACAAAATGCATTCTACTGTAAAGTTTAGACGTTACTAAACCAGTATAAACTATATCCCTTTTAATTACCACATATTAACCGATTAAAGCAATATTATATGAGAATGAATGAATATAATTTCCTTTCATTCTAACATTGAGCATTCTAAATTAATTGCTCTAGCAGAGCCCAACAAAATGCATTCTACTGTAAAGTTTAGACGTTACTAAACCGGTATAAACTATATCCCTTTTAATTACCACATATTAACCGATTAAAACAATATTATATGAGATTGAATCAATATAATTTCCTTCCATTCTAACATTGAGCATTCTAAATTAATTGCTGAAGCAGACCCCAACAAAATGTATTCTACCATAAAGTTTAGACGTTACTAAACCAGTATAAACTATATCCCTTTTAATTACCACATATTAACCGATTAAAACAATATTATATGAGAATGAATCAATATAACGTACTTTCTTTCTAACATTGAGCTTTCTAAATTAATTGCTCTAGCAGACCCCAACAAAATGCATTCTACCATAAAGTTTAGACGTTACTAAACCAGTATAAACTATATCCCTTTTAATTACCAGATATTAACCGATTAAAACTGTATTATATGAGAATGAATCAATATAACGTACTTTCATTCTAACATTGAGTTTCTAAATTAATTGCTCTAGCAGAACCCAACAAAATGCATTCTACCATAAATTTTAGACGTTACTAAACCAGTATAAACTATATCCTTTTTAATTACCACATATTAACCGATTAAAACTGTATTATATGAGAATGAATCAATATAACGTACTTTCATTCTAACATTGAGTTTCTAAATTAATTGCTCTAGCAGAACCCAACAAAATGCATTCTACCATAAAGTTTAGCCATAAATAAACCATTAAAAACTACATCCCTTTTAATTACCACATATTAACCGATTAAAACAATATTATTTTAGAATGTATCAATATACCGTACTTTCATTCTAACATTTAGCTTTGTAAATTAATTGCTCTAGCAGACCCCAACAAAATGCATTCTACCATAAAGTTTAGACGTTACTAGACCAGTATAAACTATATCCCTTTTAATTACCACATATTAACCGATTAAAACAATATTATATGAGAATGAATCAATATACCGTACTTTCATTATAACATTGAGCTTTGTAAATTAATTGCTCTAGCAGGACCCAAAAAAATGCATTCTACCATAAAGTTTAGACGTTAGTAACCCAATATAAATTATATCTCTTTTAATTACCACTAACTAACCGATTAAAACAATATTATATGAGAATGAATCAATATACCGTACTTTCATTATAACATTGAGCTTTGTAAATTAATTGCTCTAGTAGAACCCAACAACATGCATTGTATCATAAAGTTTAGACATTAATAAACCAGTATAATTTATATCCCATTTAATTACCACATACTAACCCATTAAAATAATATTATTTGAGGATGAATCAATATACCGTACTTTCATTCTAACATTGGGCTCTGTAAATTAGTTTTACAGCAGGACCCAACAAAATGCAGTCTACCATAACGCTTAGTTATTAATAAACAAGTATAAACTATATCCCTTTTAATTACCACATACAAACCAATTAAAAAAGTACGGTATATTGATTATTATTATTATCATATAATATTTTTTAATCGGTTAGTTAGTTAAAAGGGATATAATTTATACTGGTTTATTAACGTCTAAACTTTATGGTACAATGCATTTTGTTGAGTTCTGCTAGAGCAATTAATTTACAAAGCACAATGTTAGACTGAAAGTACGGTATATTGATTCATCCTCATATATTATTTTAATCGGTTAGTTAGTGGTAATTAAAAGGGATATATTTTATACTGGTTTGTTAATGTCTAAACTTGATGGTAGATTCCATTTTGTTGGGTTCTGCTAGAGCAATTAATTTACAAAGCTCAATGTTATAATGAAAGTACGGTATACTGTTTCTTTCTCATATAATATGGTTTTAATCGGTTAGTATGTGGTAATTAAAAGGTATATAAATTATACTGGTTTATTAGCGTCTAAACATTATGGTAGAATCCATTTTGTTGGGTCCTGCTAGAGCAGTTAATTTACAAAGCTCAATGTTATAATGAAAGTACGGTGTATTGTTTCTTATTCATATAATATGATTTTAAACGGTTAGTATGTGGTAATTAATAGGGATATGGTTTATACTAGTTTATTAATGTCTAAACTTTATGGTAGAATGCATATTGTTGGCGTTTTGCTGGTGCAATTAATTTACAAAGCTCAATGTTAGAATGAAAGTACGGTATATTGATACATTTTCAAATAATATTATTTTAATCGGTTAGTATGTGGTAATGAAGAGGGATATAGTTTATACTGGTTTAGTAACGTCTAAACTTTATGGTAGAATGCATTTTGTAGGGGCTGCTAGAGCAATTAATTTAGAAAGCTCAATGTTAGAATGAAAGTACGTTATATTGATTCATTCTCATATAATATTGTTTTAATCGGTTAATATGTGGTAATTAAAAGGGATATAGTTTATACTGGTTTAGTAACGTCTAAACTTTATGGTAGAATGCATTTTGTTGGGGTCTGCTAGAGCAATTAATTTAGAATGCTCAATGTTAGAATGAAAGTACATTATATTGATTCATTCCCACATAATCTTGTTTTAATCGGTTAATATGTGGTAATTAAAAGGGATATAGTTTATACTGGTTTAGTAACGTCTAAACTTTATGGTAGAATGCATTTTGTTGGGGTCTGCTAGAGCAATTAATTTAGAATGCTCAATGTTAGAATGAAAGTACATTATATTGATTCATTCCCACATAATCTTGTTTTAATCGGTTAATATGTGGTAATTAAAAGGGATATAGTTTATACTGGTTTAGTAACGTCTAAACTTTATGGTAGAATGCATTTTGTTGGGGTCTGCTAGAGCAATTAATTTAGAATGCTCAATGTTAGAATGAAAGTACATTATATTGATTCATTCCCACATAATCTTGTTTTAATCGGTTAATATGTGGTAATTAAAAGGGATATAGTTTATACTGGTTTAGTAACGTCTAAACTTTATGGTAGAATGCATTTTGTTGGGGTCTGCTAGAGCAATTAATTTAGGATGCTCAATGTTAGAATGAAAGGAAATTATATTGATTCATTCTCATATAATATTGTTTTAATCGGTTAATATATGATAATTAAAAGGGATATAGTTTATACTGGTTTGGTAACGTCTAAACTTTATGGTAGAATGCATTTTGTTGGGGTCTGCTACAGCAATTAATTTAGAATGCTCAATGTTAGAATGGAAGGAAATTATATTGATTCAATCTCATATAATATTGTTTTAATCGGTTAATATGTGGTAATTAAAAGGGATACATTTTATACTGGTTTAGTAACGTCTAAACTTTATGGTAGAATGCATTTTGTTGGGGTCTGCTAGGGCAATTAATTTAGAATGCTCAATGTTAGAATGAAAAGAAATTATATTGATTCATTCTCATATAATATTGTTTTAATCGGTTAATATGTGGTAATTAAAAGGGATATAGTTTATACTGGTTTAGTAACGTCTAAACTTTATGGTAGAATGCATTTTGTTGGGGTCTGCTAGAGCAATTAATTTAGAATGCTCAATGTTAGAATGAAAAGAAATTATATTGATTCATTCTCATATAATATTGTTTTAATCGGTTAATATGTGGTAATTAAAAGGGATATAGTTTATACTGGTTTAGTAACGTCTAAACTTTATGGTAGAATGCATTTTGTTGGGGTCTGCTAGAGCAATTAATTTAGAATGCTCAATGTTAGAATGAAAAGAAATTATATTGATTCATTCTCATATAATATTGTTTTAATCGGTTAATATGTGGTAATTAAAAGGGATATGGTTTATACTGGTTTAGTAACGTCTAAACTTTACAGTAGAATGCATTTTGTTGGGGTCTGCTAGAGCAATTAATTTAGAATGCTCAATGTTAGAATGAAAGGAAATTATATTGATTCATTCTCATATAATAGTTTTAATCGGTTAATATGTGGTAATTAAAAGGGATATAGTTTATACTGGTTTAGTAACGTCTAAACTTTATGGTAGAATGCATTTTGTTGGGGTCTGCTACAGCAATTAATTTAGAATGCTCAATGTTAGAATGGAAGGAAATTATATTGATTCAATCTCATATAATATTGTTTTAATCGGTTAATATGTGGCAATTAAAAGGGATACAGTTTATACTGGTTTAGTAACGTCTAAACTTTATGGTAGAATGCATTTTGTTGGGGTCTGCTAGAGCAATTAATTTAGAAAGCTCAATGTTAGAATGAAAAGAAATTATATTGATTCATTCTCATATAATATTGTTTTAATCGGTTAATATGTGGTAATTAAAAGGGATATAGTTTATACTGGTTTAGTAACGTCTAAACTTTATGGTAGAATGCATTTTGTAGGGTTCTGCTAGAGCAATTAATTTACAAAGCTCAATGTTAGAATGAAAGTACGTTATATTGATTCATTCTCATATAATATTGTTTTAATCGGTTAATATGTGGTAATTAAAAGGGATATAGTTTATACTGGTTTAGTAACGTCTAAACTTTATGGTAGAATGCATTTTGTAGGGTTCTGCTAGAGCAATTAATTTACAAAGCTCAATGTTAGAGTGAAACTACGTTATATTGATTCATTCTCATATAATATTGTTTTAATCGGTTAATATGTGGTAATTAAAAGGGATATAGTTTATACTGGTTTAGTAACGTCTAAACTTTATGGTAGAATGCATTTTGTTGGGGTCTGCTAGAGCAATTAATTTAGAAAGCTCAATGTTAGAATGAAAGTATATATTGATTCATTCTCATATAATATTGTTTTAATCGGTTAATATGTGGTAATTAAAAGAGATATAGTTTATACTGGTTTAGTAACGTCTAAACTTTATGGTAGAATGCATTTTGTTGGGGTCTGCTAGAGCAATTAATTTAGAAAGCTCATTGTTAGAATGAAAGGAAATTATATTGATTCATTCTCACATAATATTGTTTTAATCGGTTAATATGTGGTAATTAAAAGGGATACAGTTTATACTGGTTTAGTAACGTCTAAACTTTACAGTAGAATGCATTTTGTTGGGGTCTGCTAGAGCAATTAATTTAGAATGCTCAATGTTAGAATGAAAGGAAATTATATTGATTCATTCTCATATAATATTGTTTTAATCGGTTAATATGTGGTAATTAAAAGGGATACAGTTTATACTGGTTTAGTAACGTCTAAACTTTACAGTAGAATGCATTTTGTTGGGGTCTGCTAGAGCAATTAATTTAGAAAGCTCAATGTTAGAATGAAAGTATATATTGATTCATTCTCATATAATATTGTTTTAATCGGTTAATATGTGGTAATTAAAAGAGATATAGTTTATACTGGTTTAGTAACGTCTAAACTTTATGGTAGAATGCATTTTGTTGGGGTCTGCTAGAGCAATTAATTTAGAAAGCTCATTGTTAGAATGAAAGGAAATTATATTGATTCATTCTCACATAATATTGTTTTAATCGGTTAATATGTGGTAATTAAAAGGGATACAGTTTATACTGGTTTAGTAACGTCTAAACTTTATGGTAGAATGCATTTTGTTGGGGTCTGCTAGAGCAATTAATTTAGAATGCTCAATGTTAGAATGAAAGGAAATTATATTGATTCATTCTCATATAATATTGTTTTAATCGGTTAATATGTGGTAATTAAAAGGGATATAGTTTATACTGGTAGAATGCATTTTGTTGGGGTCTGCTAGAGCAATTAATTTAGAATGCTCAATGTTAGAATGAAAGGAAATTATATTGATTCATTCTTATATAATATTGTTTTAATCGGTTAATATGTGGTAATTAAAAGGGATATAGTTTATACTGGTTTAGTAACGTCTAAACTTTATGGTAGAATGCATTTTGTTGGGGTCTGCTAGAGCAATTAATTTAGAAAGCTCATTGTTAGAATGAAAGGAAATTATATTGATTCATTCTCATATAATATTATTTTAATCGGTTAATATGTGGTAATTAAAAGGGATATAGTTTATACTGGTTTAGTAACGTCTAAACTTTATGGTAGAATGCATTTTGTTGGGGTCTGCTACAGCAATTAATTTAGAATGCTCAATGTTAGAATGGAAGGAAATTATATTGATTCAATCTCATATAATATTGTTTTAATCGGTTAATATGTGGTAATTAAAAGGGATACAGTTTATACTGGTTTAGTAACGTCTAAACTTTATGGTAGAATGCATTTTGTTGGGGTCTGCTAGAGCAATTAATTTAGAAAGCTCAATGTTAGAATGAAAAGAAATTATATTGATTCATTCTCATATAATATTGTTTTAATCGGTTAATATGTGGTAATTAAAAGGGATATAGTTTATACTGGTTTAGTATCGTCTAATCTTTATGGTAGAATGCATTTTGTAGGGTTCTGCTAGAGCAATTAATTTACAAAGCTCAATGTTAGAATGAAAGTACGTTATATTGATTCATTCTCATATAATATTGTTTTAATCGGTTAATATGTGGTAATTAAAAGGGATATAGTTTATACTGGTTTAGTAACGTCTAAACTTTATGGTAGAATGCATTTTGTTGGGGTCTGCTAGAGCAATTAATTTAGAAAGCTCAATGTTAGAATGAAAGGAAATTATATTGATTCATTCTCATATAATATTGTTTTAATCGGTTAATATATGATAATTAAAAGGGATATAGTTTATACTGGTTTGGTAACGTCTAAACTTTATGGTAGAATGTATTTTGTTGGGGTCTGCTAGAGCAATTAATTTAGAATGCTCAATGTTAGAATGAAAAGAAATTATATTGATTCATTCTCATATAATATTGTTTTAATCGGTTAATATGTGGTAATTAAAAGGGATATAGTTTATACTGGTTTAGTAACGTCTAAACTTTATGGTAGAATGCATTTTGTTGGGGTCTGCTAGAGCAATTAATTTAGAATGCTCAATGTTAGAATGAAAAGAAATTATATTGATTCATTCTCATATAATATTGTTTTAATCGGTTAATATGTGGTAATTAAAAGGGATATAGTTTATACTGGTTTAGTAACGTCTAAACTTTATGGTAGAATGCATTTTGTTGGGGTCTGCTACAGCAATTAATTTAGAAAGCTCAATGTTAGAATGAAAGTACGTTATATTGATTCATTCTCATATAATATTGTTTTAATCGGTTAATATGCGGTAATTAAAAGGGATATAGTTTATACTGGTTTAGTAACGTCTAAACTTTATGGTAGAATACATTTTGTTCGGTTCTGCTATAATCAGTTGGATATGGAATTTATAAGTCTTATGTTAATCGTAGTATTTATTATTTTTTTTTACTTTTTTGCCTGAATTTATTTAAATCTTCAATGAATAAGTGGCAATTAAATGGCAATTAATTCCTATACACTAATATTTTATAATGTAACGCATTACAGTCCAGGGGACTGCTAACTTGATTGTCAAGCTAGCAGTCCCCCAGTATCTTTTTAAAAAAAGTGGCAATTAAATTGGCATTGTGGTAATTAATTGGCAAATAAATAGCAAAAAAATATGCACTAGTTTTCATTAGGTTCTGCTGACATGGGCCTGCTAGCTATACGCAGCCGATGAGGAATGCGAAAGAATTATTATTTTTAAAAATAATATATATATATATATATATATATATATATATATATATATATATATTGAATTTCAATAAATATCCGTCTATAAATAACCAGCAATAATTCTGCTTATTATTACTTTTAGCGATTTTAACTATGTTACATATATTACAGTACATAAACTTCTTTATATAATACAGGAAGTAATTCAACATTATTGCTTATGGTTCTCGAGTAATTGGTAGCAACTTTTAATTTTCAAACGAAATACCCTATATATTTATACAAATTTAAAAAGTACATAAAATTAGCTTTCGAACAGTATAAAAATAATTATATATCATATTAATAAAAAATGTAATGGTAAATACTCAAAAAATAACATTTTTATTAAACGTAGTACGCATTGAAATTTAGTTTTTTAAACAAAATGTACCTAACCAAATAACATTATTGACGTTAATAAATAGGTATAATAATAATAATCAATTTGAATATTTAATAAACTAATTTTATATAAACTGTCTTTAATAAATGTTTTCTAAAGGAAATAGGAGCTATAAAAAGGCGAGCGGCGCTGTGCGAGGGGTTAATTTACAGCAGTCAGCCCATAACATACGGTCGTCAGTGAACCGGGCACCGTATTGGGTATGAATTAAATGCTAATATAAATAATTGAGTCTCGTCTAGTCTACAAGTTAGTTTATATGTTAGTCTACAAGTTAGTATACGAGTCTAGACAAATCGACAAGCGAGTGGTGAACATAAAAATATATAGTCATATAAATATAGAAAAATAAATATAGGGTGATTTATGAATTGCAAAATCGGGACATTTTTCAAAGGATTGTAAAACCAGTGGCGGCTCGTGCACCAAAATTTTGGTGAGACCAATGTATCTAAAAAAAAGCGCCACAGGCGAAATTTTTTTTCATTCAAGGTCAAATGCCTTATAATTAAAAGTTACATTTTTTCAAAGGATGTGAAGCTGCATGTTTTTCCCCTTTCATGTACAAAAATAAATTGCTAAATCACAAAACATTTTAGAAAAGAGACTATATTTAACGGATTGTTGACTTACCTGAAAAAACTGTTTAAAACATATACATAATGCATTCATAATGCAAGTAATAAAATGAATGTACCGCATATAATTAGAATATATAAAACAATTAACAGTTTAGTAATAAAATAAATATTACTAACATCGATAGATGATATAAGTAATAAATTTGGAGTCGGATATGAAAACCGGGACAATTACGTGTCCCGATGATGTTCATGGGGACACCGGGACATATAACTCAAAACAGGGACGAATCCCGGAAAATCGGGACGTCTGGTCACCCTAAATAAATAGTTAGTGATATAAATACTGTGTAAGTAAATAAAGCGTTGTGTTAATTGTTTAAATAAATAATTTTAGTGTTTAAGTATTTAATAATATTCTTAGTCTTTAATTAGCTTTTATATTTGTTTATTAATAGTGTTTGTTATCTCTGTTTTCTTTTCCTTATTTTTTTTTATCGTTTATTAAACTATAATTTTAATTATTAATATTTCTCTGATTTTTACACTTCACCCAAATAAAAAATAAACGTTACAAAGGTATGGGATTAATAAACTGTGAAGTGTAAATAAAAATAAATAAACTGGCGACTAAACTATTAAAAGCGAGTTAAAATTAAGTGAAATGAAAGTAAGTCAACTAGAGAGAGAACAACAGAGAGAAGTCCATGTTTCAAGAAAAACTGCGGCAAGCATTAATCGATTCTGGTGAAATTCCTGACAATTATTTATTCGACGTATCTGATATTTGTAAACATTAGAAGAAAATTCCAGATCATTAAGAGAATTAAAACAGGAAATGGAACACTAAAACTAAAATTAGAAGAAAATTTTAGAAGTTTAGAAAAATTGGAGGAGAATTACAAAAAAACTAAGGAATTTAGAAGATAAGTATGACAAAAAAATCATAGAATTGACTGTCTCTTGCATGGAGAAACTACCTACATCTTACAAACATTGAAGGAAGAAGAACAAGAGGACTACGACCAATTAGTCAAGCTGCTATATATGCGGTATGGCAATGCATACCTGGAACAGGTGTACCACACGCCACTGAGGAACCGGTATCAGAGTTAAAAGAAAGCATTCAAGAATTTGAAGCCCACGTAGCTCATTTGGTTCGTCTCGTATGTAGATTTCAAAAAAAAAAAAAATTCATAAAAATCCAACTTCCGGTTTAACCGGAAATGGACCTAAACTTTGTATTTTTAAATGGAACTTGCTAGTTATTTTCATATCCTACAGCTCCTGACAGCGTTTTGGAGTGCTTTACCACTCAAGAATTCCCCTATGGGGTTCGGGACAGCAAAACTCAGAAAGCACTGCAATTGGCCTGCCCAATAAGTTTAATTGAAGCACTTTTATATGCATTAGAACATGAAGGTGACAAACAAACTTCATGTAATCAATCGCGATTGCGGTATATGAATGCCAAGAGAATTGAAAACAATGAAGATCTAGATGAGAAGGTGCGACGAAATTCAAGTGAAATGTTTACTGGGAGAAAGAAACTCCGCTGTTGGAATTACGGTAAACTGGGTCATCCGCAGAGACATTTCAGAAAACTGTAAAACGAGACAAAAGTGAAAAAGGAAGAAAAGGAGTCGGGAAACTAAGTCGGGTTGATGTGAAGAAGCAATCATCGACCCGTAATCTAGTATTAGACACAGATTCCAGCAACATTAGAATTGGTGGCGTTTTTTTCCCCTGTATCAAATGAAACAAGACAAACATCAGAAAGTTATTTCCTACTTCAGTAAGATTATTGTGTCACCAGACCAGAACTTTTGCAGTCATGATATCCGTGGAGCATTCAGAATTGTGCCTGTAATCAATACATGGCACTAGTTGGGCATCAGTTCTGTTGGGTTGCTAACTACAAACTATTCTTGATAACAAAAATAAAATCAAAATCGAAAATACTGTAATTAAAACCAATATTATTGGCTAATTTAAAGCATGATATTATAAACATTGAGTTAAATTTAATTCATAATAAATTTAATTAAATGAACAAATGCAACGAGAATTTCTGAAAGCACTAATTTAAATGTCATAGGAATATGGAATGGATATGATTCGAATTTGTTAATTTAATTAAATTTACTATGGAACTTAATTTAACTGGACGTTTATAATGCTGGTCCTAAAACAATTAGTTTATTTATTTGTGCGATACAAGTCGACAAGCACTAGTATTTGTTAATATTTTTAATTAAACATTGCATAGTGCTTTGTATTTGCCTTTACGTGCTTTAAATAAAATTTAACTTTTTAAATTTTTGTTCGCTTTTCTACTTTCAGTTTTAAACACTGACTTCCACAGTACTGTCAGGATTGTCAGGTTAAGTAAGAAATCAGATTTATTTCGCTAGTGTGCATGTACAATATATACAAATTTTACATAGTGTATATTATCTACGCATTGTCTACATTTGACATCATTCTTTACACTGTTTACGCATGTAAGTAATCTATCATAGATTACGCGTAGACGCACATATTTATACATAAGCCATCTACTGGAATGAAATATATCCCACTTTGTATGTAATATACTATTATTTGAAATTCTACCTAGTAAAATTGTAAAATTAAATGAAGATATACGAATAATTTTCGTTATGTTAATCTATTTTATGCATACTTTGACTACATATATAATTTTACCATAATTATTTTACAGGTTATCATTGCGAAATAAATAATTGATTTGGTCGAAGCAGAACTGGGACTGGTACCGCTGGTGGCTTAATAATACCCTGCCAGAATATGTAAATATTTATAACCAGAATCGTGTACTAGAGAATTTTATTTTTGAAAGAATCGCGTATATCTCGAGAGAAATAAGCGGATATCATTTTGTTTTATTGTTGACTTGTTATTTTATGCAGAATATTCAGCTCAAGTATTCCATGTTGAATTTTGCGTTATTTTGAATATCAACCTGCAATAGGTTGGTGGTTGGAATAGTTTTATTGAAACAGTGCATTGAAAACTAGATGAAACTTTAGTCTACTTATTCTAGCATTTTAAAATTAGACTTATATTTTCGGAACGGTATCCTTTTTATACATAATATTTCTAAATCTTTTTTGTTGCAAATTTTAAGTGACTTTTCAATGTCACCATATATTATTCAAAAATTAAAATTTTTGTTAAAGGAATTTGTATTTAATATTATGAAATAAACCGATTGTACAGCTTTTAATTTAAATTCATGTAATAAATAAATTCTATTGATGTTATGGATTAAGTTGTGGTCAATTATATTTATCATTGTGCATAATATTTTTTAAACTTTTCAAACGATAATTACTACTTGATTTAGATGAAAATTATACTTATTATTTGCACAAATTTGCATACGTTCTCGTTTTAAGTTGACACATTTTTATAAATAATATGATAAATAAAATAAATAAATAAGTATATCGTCACGGAATATTACCCATTGCTGGGTGTGCCATTCTGCTTTGTACACAGATATCGGTAATGATGATGACATATTTGTACCGTGCGGACGTTTACTAGGCGTCACCTCACGGTCACTCATTGCTGGCGTGGAGAGTGCACCACAAGGGTCAATTTTGTGCCATTTGAAATTTGAAATATTTGGCGTCCATCGGGATCGGACCTGGTTCCACAGATTCCCGACCAGACACTCTGGCACGCGGCCACGAGACCCCATTTTTAATTGTATTTAAAGAAATAAAGTTTTCAAATAAGTTGTAACCTATTACGTACCTAATAATAGGTACTTATTAAGTTGCTAAGGAATCATCAACTAAGCTCTAAAGACAGATATGTAAATAAATTAAATTCAATAAGTTTTCAAAAGGTTAATAATTTATTCACCAAGAGTTAGATATTAGTTTACGTACTTTCTAGTAAAATATATATCACTAAACGCAGACGGCGTCGTCCCTTGAAGTTACAACCTTCCCTACATGTAAAAATAGTAAAAGAAATTGATGGAATTAAAAAAATTCAGGATGCAAAACTCAACATGTCAAAAAATTCATGTATATTTGCCACAACTTGTCAAAACTCTATTTTCTATGACCACTGTGGCGGTCGAAACCCAGCCTGGCTACGTTCGAGAGTGTTCCACTCGTTTACCCTACAACAGGTCTCCAGCGGTCCAGTGGTCAGCGCGTCTCCCTCTCATCATACAGTCCCGGGTACGATTCTTGCGTCTAAGGCCTTACTGACGAGTCAGTAAGCATACCCGAGACGGAACGCAACTCGATTCTCTTCACAACTCCCATCACAGCGAACTTAGCCACCTTCGTTTCTCTTCACAGCGCTCCCGAGGCCCCAAACAACAATCATTTTATTTATTTATCAATGTATAATTAATATTTTTGTATAGAGTACGTTTATTAAAATATAAACTCAACAATTTTTAAGAAAAGTATTTTAGAAAGATATTCAGCAATTCTTTTTAATTAAACCTAACTATTTTTTAAGTTTAATTAACTATGTCTTACAAAATTTAATTAAACAAGAAAAGTTTCATTAGAGCTGAGAAACAAGCAAATATAGTTACTTTTCTTTTTCCTTTTCTATTCACTTCAATAGGAATGTGCAGTCTAACTAGACTAATTCGAAGGTTTGTAATTCGAAATCGTGATTTATTAACGTTGTTATATAACGCTCTGTTAAAAAGTTCGACTTCCTTTTTATAATACGAAGTGATATCCAAGAAATTGATTACGAAAATTATGAAAATAAGTACTCCATACCGTTAGAAATATGTAAGGCCAAGCTGTGACTCCATATCGAAAGTACAACTCAGCAAGAAGAGCTGTGCGCTTGAAAGAGGGAATGTGCAGTAATTTAGATCTATACAGAAGCTGTACAGTTAAAACAAAATACGTTGAAAATATTATTCAATTCAAAATTTAAATAAAAATATCTGCTGTTGCCAGCCAATACAATACCTTCCGTCAATTCTGTGTATTATGTATAAATTCCATACATAAATTTTCTTGCAAAAGATTCTAAATTTCCAGTAAAATTATTTCATAAACAAACTATGCAAATTGCACTAGACGCTGACATCTTCTTCTTTAGCTTTTCCCATTCCTTAGGGGGTCACTACTTTATATTATCTTCTTCCACTCATTTCTATTTTGCGTGTCTTTCTCATTCAGTTCCTTTTCTCTCAAATCTTCCGTAATAGATGCAGTCCTCCCATCTTATCTTGTCTTCCCCAACATCTATCTCAACATCCTCATCTCTGCCACATTCATTTACTTTTCATTGATACTGACACCTGTCAATTTGAATTATCTAAATATATTAGCAGTTTCCATAGTTAGCGTAGCTGGTTGATTTATGAAATCTAATATCTTTATAATTCTTTAACTCTATATCTATTGAATATAAAGTATAAAATGCAATCAAATCGTATAGAGAATAATATATTATTTAAGTTATAATAACGGTAAATGTCAATAAATGATATTTAATTGCCGTTTTTCAAGAAAAACTGTTAAAATCTTTAAATAAGGGTATTTTTGGTTGACCAATTATAACCAAAATCTAATCGCCTCTTCTTCTGGATGTAAACTTGAGGAATATGAAAAAAATATAATTTTTAGAATCGTGGTATTGAAGTTATGGGATCCGGAACTTTTGTCACACACACACAGACACACACACACACACCCCCACACACACACACACCCACACACACACACACAAGCGCGCACATACACAAGCGCGCGCACACACACACACAAGCGCGCACACACACACACACATATATACGTACATACAGACATCGTAAAACTGGTAAAATCGTTTTATATGGACCCTAAAACTTGCTTATTCACTAAAAACTCATCAATATTTTTTTTGACCAAAGACAATACCTTCCTTACCTAAAGGTGACGGAAGGTAAAAACAAAGTTTTAAATTTGAAGAGTAGAGAAATTAATGCAATCAGCAAATGGAATCCTCACAAAATTACATTTCTAAAAATCATGGCATATCACTTGTAATCTTCTAGTATACAGCGTGTTTCATTTAAAACAACCAGAGCTTTTTGGGCGATTAGACAAAAATGTTACATACAAAACAAGATCGCGAATAAGAATCTAATTTATCAGTAACAACAAACTGGAAATTAAACCGGTGGTTCTCAAATGATAGAACAAAATTTATTTTTTTAGTCCATTAGACAGAGATATTTTTTTTATTTTAACTACATATATAAATATTGTATAACAATTATTTTGAGAAAAATGGCATTAAAAAATAGAAATAATGTTACAATATTGAAATACACTTTGCAATAAAAAAATATACAGGTGACTAACATGATTAGGCAGAAGACGCATGTCATCAACCTGAAAAAATCTGATGTGACCAGCACAATACCTTCCGTCAATCCAATTTTTGGTATTATGTGATTCCCTTTCTCGGAAACTGAATTCCATACTCCTGATAACAAACAAACCACATGAAATAAGAAAATTATGAAATTTTGAATGAAAAATTATAACACGTCAGTTATGGACATAATTAATTGCTGTCACTTTGACACGGGTCCCCATATCTGTTTGCCAAAGTCAGCAAAGTCATGTCACTGCACGCGCCCTATACATAATTTTTTTGCAAAATATCCTATATTTCCAGTAAAGTTATTTCATAAACAAACTATGCAAATTGCACTTGACACTGACATCTTCTTCTTCTTTAGTTTTTCCCATTCGCTAGAGGGTCGCTATTTTCTATTTTCTTCTTCCACTCATTTTTGTTTTGCGCGTCGTCTTCATTCAGTTCCTTTTCTCTCAAGTCTTCTGCAATACAGTCTTTTCATCTTATATTTGGTCTTTCTATGTTTCTTCCACCTTCTATTAATATATTCATCTCTCCTCATGACATGTTCAAACCAATGTAATCGTCTTTCTTATATCTAGAAACTTCTAACACTAGCGTTACTTCCCTTATTTTTTCATTGATTTATATTTTATTGATACTGACATCTGTCAATTTGAATTACCTGAATATATTAGCAGTTTCCATGGTTAAGTTAGCATAGCTCGCTGAATTATGAAATTTATATGAAATTTATTATTTTTATTCTTCTTTAACTCTATATCTGTTGAATATCAAATATAAAATGCAATCAAATCGTATAGACAATAACATATTCCTTAAGTTATAATAATATTTAACTGAGTTTTACACGAAAAACTGTTAAAATCTTCAAATGAGAGTACTTCCGGTTGACCAATTATAACTACAATCTAATCAAGTCTGCATATGGTTGTAAGGAAAAGGAATACGCAAGAATTGTAATTTTTAGAATTCTAGTATTGGAGATATCGTTGACGAAACCGCGGTCCACACACACACACACACACACACACACACACACACACGAACACACACACACACACGCACACACGAACACACACACACACATACAGACATCATCGTAAAAATAGTAAAATCGTATTGTAAAGACCCTAAAACGTGCTTATTCAATGAAAACTCACCACCGAATTTTTGACCAAAGACAATACCTTCCTTACCTATAGGTGACGGAAGGTAAAAACAATATAAAATGAAATATAACATGAAGAAATTGTTGGCTGTTATTTATTTAAAAAAAAAATCTGTGGCCAGCACATTACCTTCCGTTAATTATGTGTTGTGATGATGTGAATCTGTCACAAGTTTTGCGGATTAAATAGTTCAAAGCCGTGTAACTCAGCCCTTATTAATCCGCGAACCGTGAAAACTTTTCTTCCCGACAATTGGGATAAGGCGCGTAATTTGACCAGGAAATAAACCACATCGACAACATCGTGTTCCATTTTTATCCTATTTGCCCTGTTCTTTTATGCAGTTTTTGCTATTAGTAAACAAACTTAAGCTGGTTTAATTAGTAGGGCTGTATAAAAGCAGGGCCCGCGTTTGCAGAAGACAGTTGTTGACTGCGAGTATTCCTTTCGACAACTAAAGCCGATTGCGATTCTTGATTGCGAGTATATACCGTGAGCTCTCCGTCCGAGTTATTCAGTTGTTTATTAAAAGTCCGTCTTAGTGTCTCGTTTTGAGCTTCAGACGCCCAACGTCGCAACGCTTGTTGAGCGTAAGCCAAAGCATCTTCGAAGGGCGTATTGAAAACATCCAGAGACACTACGACTGACACCGGCCGTAATCATTTCCATGGATTCAATTCACCAGTTGCGTGTGACTAGCCATTTTACAGTGACTCGTTGCGAGTTTTACCGACTTGACGTTTCGACGCCGCCGGCGTGTAAACCCGGGTGTTACAGACGTCAAGTCCGCGTGTTTATCCAGAGTTACTGTAAAACGGACCGTTATTCCAAATCGAGTATTTTAGCGTCCATCGACCCAAGTGCGTTTTTCCGACTCTGCGTCGCGACGCCCCAATGCGTAAGCCGGGGTACTCGAGGCCTAGAGTCTGTGAGGTTTGCCTGGGTCGACTTTCTCGTCGTACGCCGTATCTACCATCGATCTCCACGTACTCCGCGAACAACCGATTACAAGTATCACCGTCGCGACGCCCGGCGTCGATTTGCCGATTATTTCAGAAACGCATAGCTACACCTCGTCCGTCATTACTGCCGTTAACCGCGAAACCAACGCGACATCCGCGTCGCGACGCCTGGCGTCGATTACACCAAAACCATCCGAATACATTCCTAGACAGATCCCTAAGATTACCGTACCTACCGATTGTCCGCCACCGTCACCGCCGTCACGACGCCTAGCGTCAATCACACCGAAACCGTCCGAACACATTTCCATCTACATTTTTGGATACCCGTGCATCTACCGTTCATACACCGACATCACCGCCGTCGCGACGCCCGGCGTCGTTTTTCCGAAAACCAGTAAATCGTATAATTCGCACATCCAGCATCATATTGTACGCATCAGCGACCACCATACTATTTTGTACACCGAACTACCATACAATAAAGTTGTCTTGTATCTTTTATTGTAATTGTGTTCTTCATATTTCACCCTATCTCCAAACCTGCTATCTGACCGTTGGCGCCCGAGCAATCTCACGCCAACTTTCTGACCGCTATCCCCAAAATAGCGTTACAGTGTATTATGTATAAATTTCATACATAAATTTTCTTACAAAAGATTTTATATTTCCACTAAAATTATTTCATGAACAAATTTTGTAAATTGCACTTGGTACTGACATTTTTTAGCTTTTCCCATTCGTTAGGGGTGGCTATTCTTATTTTACTTCTATTTGTATTTTGCTTGTTCTCATTTATTCCCTTTTTTCTCAAGTCTTCCGAAATACAGTCCTTCCATCTTCTATTTGGCCTTCCTCTACTTTTCTATCTTCTACTACTAAGCAATCCATTCTCCTTCCAATATATTATTCATCTCTCTTCATGACATTTCGAAATTAAAGTAATCGTCTTTCTTATATCTTTCTAGAAACTTATATTATTCAAGCCACTTCCCTTAACTTCTCATTCCTTATCCTTTCTTTCAGTGTCTTCCTAACATCCTCATCTCTCTGCCACATTTATATAGTTTCGTTGACACTGATATCTGTTAATAAGAATTTTCTTATAGTAGCTGTTTCCATGTTTATAGCATAGCTAGCTGATTTAGTTCTTTGAAATTTTTCAACTTCATATACATATTTATATTGAATATGAAGTATAAGATACAATCAAATCGTATAGATAATAGAATATTCTTTAATATATATTTTTTTTCAAGAAAAACTATTATAATCTTCAAATGAGGGTACTTCCGATTAACCAATTATAAACAAAATGTAATCAGCTCTACATATGGATATACAGAAAAGGAATACGAAAGAATTATAATTTTAAGAATTGTGGAGTAGGAGTTATTGTTTTTGAAAAAATCGTCACACACACACATACATACAGACAGACATCATCGTAAAAATGGTAAAATCGTATTCTTCGGAACCTAAAACGTGCTTTTTCACTGAATACTAACCATCGAGTTTTTTGACCAACCTTTCATATACCTGAAGGCGACGGAAGGTAAAAACAAGAAAACATATACTAGTAAAAACGTATATATTAATGAATATACAATTATTCTAAGTCAATTCTTATTCCTTTTACGGAATATAAAATTATTTGACACAAAATGGTCATTCTCAGTAGCGCCAACGTATGGTACGAAAATAAACTACAATTATTTCAAGTAATTTTATATTCTGTAAAAGGAATAACGATTGACTTGAAATAATTGTAAATATCATTAATATATACATTATATATATATATATATACAATACTTTTCTTCTGTTTTAAAAATAAATAATAATAATTTCTACAAATTATATTTCATATTATTAGGTTTTTGCAGGTTGATGACGTACGTCTTCTGCCTCTTCATTTCTACTATAGTTTTGTTACGAATGTAATTAATTATTTGCTTTCGCGATTATCTAAGTACACATTATACTAGCCCTTATTACAATGGTGCTTTGAAATTGTGATAGTACTTAATACAATTTACTTTTCTATAAAAAATATTCTCTACAGGGCTACGCTATCATGACAAGTTGTATAAGAACAAAATTGCATAGGCTTTATGAATAGGTACACATAAAACAGGTATGTAATTTGACCCTTTGATGTTTATATTAGTATGTTAATATACATTTAAATATCATCAATAATTATTCTAATGCATCAGATCGAAATGGAATGAATCGAAAGAATTTATCGTATGTACATTTACATTACTCGTTGCATTTACTATACTGTATCTATTAAAAATCAATATAGTAATTAAATTATGTAGACAATTACATGTTGTCTAATGAATGCAGGTATTTAATATACTATGAGTGTCAACTAAAATATAAATAAAGAAAAATATTGCATAAAACCTTTATTCCCCTTCTGTATTATTTGCCTCTTATCTTATTTTATTACAACCCTCTTTCGATTGTTTTCCCGCTATGGTGATGATTGTGTTGATAGCGTATCTGTGGAGTAAGCCTTTGGGGCTATCTGGCTTCCGCTCCGGTCGTGATAATGTTAACAAACGAATTTGTGATCCGAGGACTTCTTGCACTTAATACACCCACCACAGATGCGGTCGATGCCCAGGAAACACCAACACAAGAACCCGGCTTTCCAGAAGTTTATTTTATTGTTAGAGATGAAATGACGAGAATGTTAAATAGCAATGTTTAACAAGAATTTGTGAGATTGAACCTTGTAGAATAATTGATATAATAATATAATGGTACGAGATTTGAGAAGCACCATGATACGTAACTACTTGCAAAAAAACTATGCTATAAATTGCTAATAAAATAATTTGTGAAGATAGGAAAGAGATTAATGACAATTAGTAATGATGACTTATAAAAACAGGATGTTGAATCAATATCAATATGAAAAGCATATTATTAATATTATTGTTTACTTTGAAAAATGTAATACCTATTAAACTATTAAAGCCGCCTCGGTGGTCGAGCGTGTTGAAGCAACGTGCCTGGCAGCGCTCAAAGCGATTTCAGCGCTCGGACCCTGGGGTCGTGAGTTTGATTCCCACCAGGGGCTTGGATGTCTGTGAGTGTCTTCTAATACATTATTATAATATGTATGTAAAACAAATTGTAAAAGATAGGGCTATAACTATAAAAATTTGAAAAGCCAACAAAATATTATTATTAAACTATTAAAAATATTTTTTAATAGAATATTTAAAACTAACTGCAAGAAGTTTTACGGAGTACCACGCGGGCACTTCACTTTACAATATTAAAAGTATCCAAATATATATTGGAGCTAAACGACCAGTGGCGGCTAGTGTCTTTTCAATCGGAATGGCGCAGTAATTAATAAAATTAACAGTATTTTTTAACCAAATTGGGCAAGCAGATGAAGAAATTTAATTACAAATCCCTTCTTAAAAATAAATTCAGCTCTTCTGTCTTTCGCAGATGTAAATTGAAAAATAGACGTCGGCGTTTCTTCGGTGGTGAAACATAAAGCATTGCACTTGAGCTTGGACAACTCATCTTCTCAAATGTAAAAGCACGCGGAATCAAAAATACTGAACTTGTAAAATGAAAGTCACAAAGAAAAATAAAGCGTGATAAATGATAATATAAAAATACACAGCGTTAATGAAATACTAGTAGTTCTGAAAAGAACTGTTTTTAATCGTGAAATATCACAAAAAGAGAAGTGAAACAAAAAAACACGTGCAAATTCAACAAGTGATTTGACAACTACTGAGAGTTTGACGTTTCAATTACGTTTGAAGGTTAACTTGAAATTTCGTCTGGTTAAATGCGGCTTCACGAAATAGCGCAACAGCCAATCACAGGCTTTGATTTTCTCACTAGAATTTTTAGATACTGTCTATAGTTTAAAAACAGAGTATATATGATTGTAGTATTTTACATACAAGCCAGGTAACACGGCTTTTACTGCTGAAAGGACGAAATGACTGGCGAACTGAGCAGGCCAGCCTGTCACCTAGTTTACGCAGTAAATTAGTTACCTGGCGAGTATTGTACAATATTTTTTGTTACTCAGTTGCAAATCAAATTTAAATTTATAACCTAAACCTGTCAGTTGAAATTGATACTTATTTTTAATACGTATGACAATAACAAAACATAATTTTCATATGTCAACAACGTTACTAACGTGGTAACTATCTTGTAAAATTTTAACACGTTAACAACCAATTTTACAAGTTACTAACTAGTAAAGATTAATTTTCAAAAGTAGTAGGCGGTATCAATAAATGAAGTATACAAGTGAGTAACACATACAATTATATTCTTAAGCGAGCTTCAGAAGTAATTGAAGCTGTACTGATCAAGTAGACTAAGTCTCACTACCTTAATTGGAGCTCTATTTCAAAAATGTCTTAAAACCTCTGTTGTTTTTTTTTGGATTAATCTTCAGCTTACGATACAGTTTAGCTTGAAGGCCTAATTTATAAATTTTTAAAAATTATTCCTTGTAGAAAATTGGGTAACTTTCTAAATAATATGTTATGTGATCATTATTATCAAGTTTTTTTTATATAATAAGGTGAGTAATAAAATATTATTGAGAAATGGTTTACCTCAAGGCTCTGTATTTTCTCCACTTCTTTTCAAACTTTATACTGCAGATCTTCCCGATACAATTAGTTACAAATTCATATATACAGAATTTAGTTCTTGCTATCTGTGATAAAAATATTGTAAAAACTGAAGGAATCTTAACAGGATATTTATCTGTGTTGTCAATTTTACAAAAAATGGAGACCAATACCTTATCCTTCTAAAACTGAATATTCTTGTTTCCATTTAAATAATAAATTAGCAAATTATATATTTCAGATACATTTCCATCATACTATATTGAAACATAATTTCACACCTAAATATTTAGGAGTTATACTTGATAAATCTTAACGTATAAAAATCTTTTAATTAATGTTGCGAAGAAAGTAATAACTCGAAATAATATTATTCACAAGCTTTGTGGTACATCATGGGGTTCTACGGTTTCTACTTTACGCTGCTCTGCTATTGGTTTGATATATAGTGCTGCTGAATATTGTAGTTCTGTATGGTTAAATACTGTTTATGTTTTAAAACTTGGCGCTCAACTTAATACAGTTATGAGAATAATTTCCAGATATATTGCTCCTCTTTTTCTTCTTAGACAGCATGCTCTTATCCGAGAGTATAAGAAAATTATTTCTAACCCGTATCTTTTAATTCATGAATTTATTAATAATTCGTGTCTGTCTAGATTAAAGTCTCGTAATCCTGCGATTAAAGCAGCTATTAATTTGCATGCAGAAGAGTCAGCCTATTCTTTACATTGTTCACGACTGCGAACAGCATTCATTTAGGGAATACAAAATTTACTTATGCTTTTTTCAGAAGACAGTCTTAGTTGGACAGAAAATTTGGGTATCATTACATAAATTCTTTGTATTTCGTCACATTATATTGCTTTAATATTATATGCTGTATTTTTGAATATCTGTTTATTGTGAATAATTATATTTTTCTTCAAGCGTATTATAATATTCATATTATGCTACTGTACACACACTATAGAAGATACTCATTATCTTACTAGTACAACAATGCTGTTCATTATTGTACTAGTAAAAAATGTTAGCGTCTTAGTTCACCGCTGGTGGCAGCAGTCGTCACAGGAACACAGAGTATCGTTTGTGTTTTGTAATGTACACAGCCCACATTGGCTGAAATTGCAAACGCTACAATTAAAACAATTCCAAAAAATATTTAAAAAAAACTCCAGTTTTCTTTGAAACACTTGAAGAAAAAGTAGTATATATTATTCGGAGCAGAACGCCCTTTTTGTGTTTTACCCGGATTCGATTCCGACCGACGCCAAATACTTGGAATTTTAAATGGCACAAAATTGATCCCTGTGGTCACTCTCCACGTCAGCAATGAGTGCCCGTGAGGTGACGTCTGGTAAACGCTCGCACGGCACAAACATGTCATCATCATTACCGAAATCTGTGTACAAAACAGAGTGGCACACCCAGCAATGGGTAATATGCCATGATGATATATTTATTCATTTTTATTTTTACGATAAATAAATAATGAGTTAGGACATTCCATTTTAAATCGATGCTCGTTGTTGACAGAACTTTCGCTGCAATTTATTTATTCAGATATATTACCTTGGTCCATAGCCGTGCAAATAACGGTATTTTTCATATATTTTTGCATTTGATAATAAACTTATCAGTTGACTTAGGTTTGAGTTTTGAATGCTTGTACTATAATATATATTTTTATAATAATAAAATAACAGTATTATCTTATATACTCTCATAAAAACTAAGTAAATGACACTACCTACTGAATTTGACAAAATGGGCTGAGTTCAAATCTTATTTCATACAATCCGTAGATAACCGTGGTCGGACTTCTTAAAAAAAATACTGTACATCGCTGAATATTTACTGCGCTGTAGCGCATTTACTTCAGAATCGTACTATTAAAATTTTGTATACAAATTAAAAATATTCTTAATTATGTAGTGCTGTGCCGCATAATCGATGAATCGTTCAAATGATAATTCATTTACAAAAATAGTTAATGGTGCGATTCTAAACTAAACGTGCTACAACGCTGTAAATATACAGTGATGTATGTTGCAGCGCGCTGTAACTTAAAATTTTACAGCGCACTAAAAATGTCAATTCTGATCTTACCGCTTATGTAATTGATCCGCAGCGCTTACTTACATTGAAACTAACTATCATTATTTTGTCAACTGTCAGTAGTGTCATTCTTGTCAAATAGAAGTGTACAATATGATGAAAAATATACAGTTATCTTGTCTAACGTTAGTTTCGTATTATATATCCACTATAATACTTTCTTAATAAAGTGTAACACAAATAAAATAATGCTTTCCTTTCTCAGAAAATTAAAGAAAGAAAACGTAATACAACTATTCAAGGTCACTTGTTTGAAGAAATAATACACAGCACTTTATACAGTAATAGCTTAGCAAACTATCATGTTAAAAAGAGAAAAATCATTTAACGTATGTCTATGGAATTTATGTTGTGTTACAGGTATACGTAAATGGTGCCATTACTTTCCAACACACTACAAATAACAATGAAGTATATCGTAGAGTTACATATATCTAATTCTCTACTATACTGCCCTCTGTCCTAATGTTTACCCAGTGACGACGTTTAAGTCAAATTATTATTCCATGTTTTATGTCAAGTTCATCTTTTTGTGTTTTATAAAAACATAGCTGAAGAACATAAATCTTCGAAAAACGTATTATTAAAAAAGAAACAATTTTCAAATTAATTACATTATTTATTTTTTTCACTTCAAATATATCCAAAAATATTTCATGTTGCACGGCTATGCATACGAAATACAGTGAAGTTATCTGCAAGTAATATTATATCAGAAGACTTATAAATGACCTTGAATAGTCATCTTTCGTAAACCAAATTATATTTAGATTTTGTGAAAAAAATTCTGCATGTAGGAATGTAATTTTTGTAAAATAATTCAACTATTCATTACTGTTCCAATTGATGTACCTACTTTCGATAATTTGCTTCCAATAATAAATATATAAACATAGGTACTTAATTATTATTCATCGTGACACTATTATATAAAAATTTCCATTAATTTATTAGTTTTGTCATTTACTAACCCGCTCTAAATGATCCGTCGTCTGTTTCACTCGACGTAAATTTTACATCGCTACTGTAGGTACATATATCTACATTCCTAACATTCACGTGCAGAAAAGCGTTTTAGTTACATTCTGTAACCTTGACTACTTACCATACGCACCATAAATCTCTGTTTAGTGAATTATTTGATTAATCGATCTTGATTCAATTAATTCATTATTTAACTATTCGATCAATTGTCTAATTTGATTAATCGATTATTTGTTTAATCAATTATTTGAAAAAATGATAAATTTTTACATAACAGCATGTGATGTGGCGAATGTCGGTAGAAAATATACATACATAAATTAAAGCTTACCTCTGTAATTGCAGTAAAAGTGATATGTTTCTATTTGGGAAAAGAATTGTCACACGTATTATAAATAGGGTAATATGTTTTAAAGTTTCAGACAGAATCAAGACTTATGTTTCAGTATTCTGGCTTGTAAGAGTACATTTCACATTCAGCTCTGTACCCTTCATCAGAAACTTGTTAAAAAACAAACTATCCCGTCTTCAATTCCATTTCTCCAGCATACGAATTACCTTACCTGCATATCCTTCTATCCCAGAAGTGCATTCCTGTTAGTACTGGCTGAATTTAAATACAACATTGCCGCTCATATCGTGTTTTCAAACCTCGCTGATTCCCAAGAGTCTTTTCGTGGATTAAAACTGACTCTGGAGTGGTATATAGTCATTACGATACACATACTGGTGAATGGTGTTATCAATACAAATTTAATTTTGAGATACAACACTAAAAAAACTGTCATCTTCTTCTACAGAAATCCATATTATCACCCTGTTCTCACCGAAAAAAAAATCTGATGTGGCCAGCACAATACCTTTCGTCAATCATGTGTATTATGTATAAATTCCATACACAAATTTTCTTGCAAAAGATTCTAAATTATTTCATAAACAAACTATGTAAATTGGACTTGACACTGACATCTTCTTCTTCTTTAGCTTTTCCCATTCGTTACGGGCCGCTATTTTTTATTTTCTTCTTCCACTCAGTTCTGTTTTTGTGTCGTTCTCATTCAGTTCCTTTTCTCTCAAGTCTTCCGCATTACATTCCTTCCATCTTATATTAGGTCTTCCGCTGTTTCTTCAACCTTCTATTGATCGCAAGCAAACCAAGCGCCAAATTTCTCGCTTGTCTTGCTAACATGAAATATAATGGCGGGAAATGTAAATTATACATACATGTTTTTAACTTGTACTGTTTCTATCTCATTTTATGTTGTGTTTATATCAATTACATGTCAAAAAGGCTTTCAAAGTTTTATGATGAATGTTTATAACTTTGTTAAATTTGAAATATTTTCTTAGACCTAAAAAAAATTGTTCAAAATTAAGTCCACTATCTACAAATAACTGTACATACCTATAAATTAATTTTGTATAACTTTCCAGACCAATAAAAGGGATATGAGAGATACACATGTTATATTTGTCAACTGTATAACTTTCTCGATGACATTTGTGAATATCAGTTCGTCATGTAGCTAGCAAATCTTTCAGTGTACTAAGCAACAAGTCTCGTTTGCTTACCTAGTATTTGCTAAAAATGCTTACTTCATTGAACGCACCTATTTAATGTCTTTAACTCTATATCTATTGAATATGAAGTATAAAATGCGGTCAAATCTTCGAATGAGGGTACTTCCGGTTGACCATTTATAACCAAAATCCAATCACTTGTTCTCCTGGATGTAAACTTGAGAAATATGAAAAAACTATAACTTTTGGAATCGTGGTATTGAAGTTATGCGATCCGAAACTTTCGTCACACAAACACACATACACATATATACATACAGACATCATCGTAAAAATGGTAAAATCGTATTATATGGACCCTAAAATGTACTTATTCATTAAAAACTCATCATTGAATTTTTTGACCAAAGACAATACGTTCTTTACCTAAAGGTGACGGAAGGTAAAAAGAAAATAAATGTTAAAAAAATATAAAAAATGAATACGAGTACAACAATAAAAAATCTGATGTGGACACCACACGACTTCCTTGTACGATTATTAAACTATATATATTTTATTAATAGATAAATTACAAAATATTAATTTTAACTTCAAAACAGTAAGATATATAGCGACCATAATTTAACCCGGTTCTTTTTAAAGAGAGTTTTGATTACAACAGAGAAATATTTGATTACAACAATGAATATGACTAATTTCACAATAAAAATATAATTATTATTGTACGAATCATAAAATTTCATGTATTTAACGTAATTTGACATGAACATTTTTTTGTCCTAATCCATAGCAAGCTTTATTACAAAAACAAAAAAGTATATAATTTTTAAATTTACATATCTCGCTTATACAAAGGGCTAATGTAATAATACTTGATGTGCTAGACGCAGAAATTAATACTCTAAAACTTTTATTTGAAGCATTTATTTCTAAAATCAAAATAAAACCATTTTATTCAAGAAAAACTGTTAACAACTTCAAGTAATGTACCACTTCCGGTTAGCCTATTTTAAACAAAATCTATTATGTTATTTCTATTGACATAAGAGTTTTGTATACTAAATTTGAAAAGTTTTGGATTATATTTTAAAACAGTTTTTCATTAAAATCTATTATAGGCTTCATGTAAGTGCCACTTCTGGAAATTGTGTAATAATCAGAAAGGGAGGTGCACAACTAGATGTTATAGGAGTCCTAAATATTAAATTTCAACTTTCTACGGCTTACCGTTTTTGAGTTATGCGAGATAAGTACGTACGGACGTACGTACGTACGTAAAGACGTCACGACGAAATTAGTCCAAATGGATTCAGGGATGATCAAAATAGATATTTCCGCTGAAATCTGAAAACCGAAATTTTTCGCGATTACAATACTTCCTTTACTTACGTACAAGGAAGTAAATATAGAGCTTATATTATAATCGACCATTAATATACAATATATGGACCATATAGACAACAATGAAAATATTTTTTCTGTTTTCATTCCTCAAATTGCCTGGATATATCGCGTGCGACAAATATAGTTAAATAAATATACTAGCTATAAATTTCTTCTATATCGCACTTATCGCAGTCCACTTAAAATTTAAATTCTGGATCTGCTTCGTGATTCTAAAGTTCGGTTATATTTGGAAATTTAATATAAATATATTCAATAAATATATAATAGCAGTAATTATTGTTATTATACTCCGGGAAGTATGTATAACTTTTGATACATTAAAGCAATTGTATGTGTGGTAATATTAATTAATCCTGCACTAATTATCGTTGTGATTAATCCTAATTATCTATACCAAAACTCCATCCACATAAAATATAATTATTACTAATCTGCTATCGTGTCAGATTGTATACTAATTGATGAAAATGTACACTGTGGCATACAGTCTTGCTGTTCTAGTGACAAGATTAATGCATCTCTAAGTCTCTACACACCAGCACAAATCACTGCAAAACTAAACAACGCAAACTGATTTTTAACATGAAATAGCAAGCTCATTACGGAATTACATTCTAGCAAATAAGGATAGAGATCGGGGATTAGAAATAATGTGCGTAATCTGTATAAAAGATACAGGGCGAGATATCTATATCAAAAATTTCTAGATGGTGAAACATTTGATGCAGTATTGGAGTACCTACCTACCTACTAAGTACAATATGTGTCAAGATCGGAAAGCTGTACTTTACTGCTTGAAATAAACAATTTTTAAAGAAGGAACAAGCAACAAAATTACTTACCGAACGTGGTGTAAACACTACTTTATCTGTTATCGTCTATTGTTAGGTACTGAAAAATTAAATACAACTGAAATATGACACTCGCGAATACAAAAATGAAAACAAAAAATGTCAATAACCTTTAGAAATCTTAATTTAATAACAATTTTAGCTAATTTCGGTAGGCTAACGGAGAGTAGGTAAACATTTTTAATAAAAAATAAATATATCCTTTCTTTTTAACTACATTTTCATTTGAAACACTTTTCTTAAAAATAGAAAACAGAATGTACTTGGACATTTATGTACACATTGTGTTAAGAAAAGGGTAAAAGTTTTTAAGGGCATATATTACTGCCCAAATTAGTAATAAAAGCTTAATCAGCATAGGTTTGAATATAACTGTTTCAGAGAAAAAAGCGAATTGAAGAAAAACTGACAAACATAGTGATTCAACAAAATTTTGTCTGTAAATAAACTATAAAAACAATAAAATTGTATATGAAACATTTTTCTTAATTTCTAATAGTTACGAAGTTATTTAAAAATTAAATGTTGGCCAAGGTCGCTACAACATTTAACTTTTTTGATTAAAAAAAATCTGATGTGGACACCACACGACTTCCTTGTACGATTATTAACCTGTACATATTTTTTTAATTAAATTACAAAATATTGGCAGGCTTAAGCCAAGTCCGTAAAATATTTTAATTTAGAACAAAAAATAATACATTTACTACTATCATTCTTAAATTAACATTAATCTAACCCGGTTCTTTTTAAAGAGAGTTTCGATTACAACAAAGAAATATTTGATTACAACAATGAATATGACTAATTTCACAATAAAAATATAATATTTGTTATTGTACGAATCATAAAATTGCACCTATTTAACGTAAATTGACATGAACATTTTTTTTTTGTCCTAATCCATAGCAAGCTTTATTGCAAAAACAAAAATCTGATGTGGACACCACACGACTTCCTTGTACGATTATTAAACTATACATATTTTTTTAATAAATAAATTACAAAATATTAATTTTAACTTCAAAACAGTAAGATATATAGCGACCATAATCTAACCCGGTTCTTTTTAAAGAGAGTTTTGATTACAACAAAGAAATATTTGATTACAACAATGATTATGACTAATTTCACATTAAAAATATAATATTTGTTATTGTACGAATCATAAAATTACACGTATTTAACGTAATTTGACACGAACATTTTTTTTTAATGTTTTTGCTCTAATCTATAGCAAGCTTTATTACAAAAACAAAAAAGTATATAATTTTTAAATTTACATATCTCGCTTATACAAAGGGCTAATTTAATAATACTTGATGTGCTAGACGCAAAACACTTTTATTTGAAGCATTTATTTCTAAAATCAAAATAAAATCATTTTATTCAAGAAAACTGTTAACAACTTCAAGTAATGTACCACTTCCGGTTAGCCTATTTTAACCAAAATCTATTATGTTATTTCGATTGACATAAAAGTCTTGTATACCAAATTTGAAAAGTTTTGGATTATATTTTAAAATAGTTTTTCATTAAAATCTATTATAGGCTTCAAGTAAAGTGCCACTTATGGAAACTGTGTAATAACCAGAAAGGGAGGTGCACAATTAGATGTTATAGGAGTCCTAAATACAAAATTTCAACTTTCTACGGCTTACCGTTTTTGAGTTATGCGAGATACGAACGTACGAACGGGATGATCAAAATGGATATTTCCGCTGAAATCTGAAAACCGAAATTTTTCACGATTACAATACTTTCTTTACTTAGTATAAGGGAGTAAAAAAGTATATAATTTTTAAATTTGCATATATCGCTTATACAAAGGGCTAATAATACTTGATGTGCTAGACGCAGAAATTAATTCTCTAAAACTTTTATTTGAAACATTTATTTCTAAAATCAAAATAAAATCATTTTATTCAAGAAAAACTGTTAACAACTTCAAGTAATGTACCACTTCCGGTTAGCCTATTTTAACCAAAATCTATTATGTTATTTCGATTGACATAAAAGTCTTGTATACCAAATTTGATTATATTTTAAAACAGTTTTTCATTAAAATCTATTATAGGCTTCATGTAAAGTGCCACTTCACGAAATTAGTCAAAATGGATTCAGGGATATTCAAAATGGATATTTCCGCTGATATCTGAAAACCGAAATTTTTCGCGATTATAATACTTCCTTTACGTACGTACAAGAAAGTAAAAAACATGCACAGTTTTTAAGATAATCTCTAAAAGGTAAATGGAAAATTTCATTTATTCGAAGTCGTAACTCTTGTAGTTTTCGAGATAGCAGTGAAAAGTCCGTAAAAATTCATCTTTCACTGCCTTATATCTCGGAAACTTTTAAAGATTGCAAATATTTTACTCATTTTGGTCAATACTATATGGCGTTAAAAAAAATACCCTTTTTACTTCCTTGTACGTAAGTAAAGGAAGTATTGTAATCGCGAAAAAATTCTTTTTTCAGATTTCAGCGGAAATATCCATTTTGATCATCCCTGAAACCATTTGGACTAATTTCGTCGTGACGTCTTTACGTACGTACGTACGTTCGTACGTACTTATCTCGCATAACTCAAAAACGGTAAGCCGTACAAAGTTGAAATTTTGTATTTAGGACTCCTATAACATCTAGTTGTGCACCTCCCTTTCTGGTTATTACACAATTTCCAGAAGTGGCACTTTACATGAAGCCTATAATAGATTTTAATGAAAAACTGTTTTAAAATATAATCCAAAACTTTTCAAATTTGGTATACAAGTCTTTTATGTCAATTGAAATAACATAATAGATTTTGGTTAAAATAGGCTAACCGGAAGTGGTACATTACTTGAAGTTGTTAACAGTTTTTCTTGAATAAAATGGTTTTATTTTGATTTTAGAAATAAATGCTTCAAATAAAAGTTTTATGGCCAATTTTATAATCTTTGGTTAAAAAATTAACTGTCAGTTAAATAAACAAAATTGAAACGAAACGAACTGACAAATGACAAATTGATCATTGCTGTCTTTAATCCGATTCAATATTGTTTATTTAACTTACAGTTAAAATTCTAACCGGAGATTGTAAAACTGGCCCTTAGAGAATTAATTTCTGCGTCTAGCACATCAAGTATTATTAAATTAGGCCTTTGTATAAGCGAGATATGTAAATTTAAAAATCTGATGTGGACACCACACGACTTCCTTGTACGATTATTAAACTATACATATTTTTTTAATAAATAAATTATAAAATATTAATTTTAACTTCAAAACAGTAAGATATATAGCGACCATAAAGGTAGTTTTTAAAGAGAGTTTTGATTACAACAAAGAAATATTTGATTACAACAATGAATATGACTAATTTCACAATAAAAATATAATATTTGTTATTGTACGAATCATAAAATTGCACGTATTTAACGTAATTTGACATGAACATTTTATTTTTTTGTCCTAATCCATAGCAAGCTTTATTACAAAAAAAATAATTTAAATTTACATATCTCGCTTATACAAAGGGCTAATTTAATAATACTTAATGTGCTAGACGCAGAAATTAATTCTCTAAAACTTTTATTTGAAGCATTTATTTCTAAAATCAAAATAAAATCATTTTATTCAAGAAAAACTGTTAACAACTTCAAGTAATGTACCACTTCCGGTTAGCCTATTTTAACCAAAATCTATTATGTTATTTCGATTGACATAAAAGTCTTGTATACCAAATTTGAAAAGTTTTGGATTATATTTTAAAACAGTTTTTCATTAAAATCTATTATAGGCTTCAAGTAAAGTGCCACTTCTGGAAATTGTGTAATAACCAGAAAGGGAGGTGCACAACTAGATGTTATAGGAGTCATAAATACAAAATTTCAACTTTCTACGGCTTACCGTTTTTGAGTTATGCGAGATACGTACGTACGTGAAAAATTCTGACATTTGACATCTACGTACATAATTACTAATTGTCATTCTCACACGGGCCCCCATATCTGGTTGTCAGGGCCAACAATGTCACATAACAGTTCGCACCCTATGCTTATGTAACCAAAAACGGAAGTGGCGAGAGGTATTGTGCTGGCCACAACAGATTTTTAAACATATATATATATATATATATATATATATATATATATATATATATATATATATATATATATCAGTGTGTTAATTAAAAACCTGGCCATAGGCGTTTAACATGGGAAATCAGTTTTTCCTTACGCAAAAGTTCCCAAATTATTTTAGGCAAAAATACTTCAAATAAATGTTGTAGAGAATTAAATTCTGCATCCAGATTAGTAATAAGATTTTATTTTCGACGTTTCATAACCGAGAAAATCAATTTCAAAGTTTTTCGAAAATTGCTGATTTATAGCGATAGCCATGAAACTCAAACAAAATTACAAACAATTGTATGACATTGACACAATGAATTAGCCTAACTTAATGTATAAAACAAATATGTTTCTTAAATACATGGTTTAATTTTAGAATACATAGCTGTCAACATATACAAAATAAAATAAAAATGAAAACAAGAATAATGTATTTATTTAAAAAGAAAAACAGAAAACTAGAATGAATATAATTTTATATTAAATGTTCAAATAACCCTCCATTTTGCGCTAAGCAATACCCAAGTCTATTATAAAAGCCATGTCGAACATTATGCAGCTGTCTGGCATTTATTTTTCTACATTCATTGGAAATTACAGCTTTAAGTTTTTTTAATAAAAGATTCTATTGTGGTTTTACTTGGAATTTGTCGATGTGACCACATTACACTTATTAAATCACGTATTTTTCTATAGCTTTGTCCACAGTAACACCATTTTATAATCTGAAGCTTTTCTTCATGAGAAAACTGTTCCATACTTCCAAAAAAATATGTTACTGAACGAAAATCACAAAACACAAACTTTCTTTGACAGTTAAGATGTCATACAATTGTTTGTAATTTTGTTTGACTTCCATGGCTATCGCTATAAATCAGCAATTTTCGATAAACTTTGAAATTGATTTTCTCGGTTATGAAACGTCGAAAATAAAATCTTATTACTAATCTGGATGCAGAATTTAATTCTCTACAACATTTATTTGAAGTATTTTTGTCTAAAATAATTTGGGAACTTTTGCGCAAGGAAAAACTGATTTCCCATGTTAAACGCCTATGGCCAGGTTTTTAATTAACACACTGTATATATATATATATATATATATATATATATATATATATATATATATTTGGTTTGGTTTTTTATGAAATAGTATATTGTGCAACAAGTGCAGAAAAGCACCTATTGCCCACGAGGTGTGAAAGTTTCAGCACGACACGAAGTCAAGGGCTGGAATCACACAAGTGGGCAATAGGTGTTTCTGCACGAGTGGCACACTATACTTTTTCTACGACCACACTCTTTTGTAAGATAAATAATTTATTTTTAATAAAAAACATATAGTTGGCAAGTTGTGGGATAAAGTGTGAGAAATAATTTCTCACACTTTAACCCACGAAATGATTAACTTTCGAGCTTTGTAAAGCAAGGGAATATGTGAGAAATAATTTCTCACACTTTATCCCACGACTGTGGGAAATTAATAACTTTCGGGTTATGTAAAGTATGGGAAAAGTTCAATTTTCTGTAGTGGTCGTAGGAAAAAAATATTTCGCATTTAGAAGCTGGAGTATACCCAATCGCTGTGATCTTAGCAAAGCATTCGACTGTATCGATCATAACCGTTTATTTCACAAATTAGACAATATTAGTGTAAGAGGTGCACCTCTGAATTGGATAATAAGATTTCTTGAAAATCATCAACAATATGTTTCTGTTCGTTCCTATTCTAGTTCTCAGTGCCAAATAGTTAATTCCAGCAGAATAACAATAAAAACCGGAGCACCTCAAGGAAGCATTCTTGCCCCCGTACTTTTCATAATTTATATCAATGATCTTAACTTTGTTTTTCAGGATGATATAGATTCAATAATTTACGCAGATGATGGATAACAATACATTACAGAATAAATGTAAAAATAATTTGGATAACATGCTAAATTTGTGTAATATTAATTTACTTTATCTAAATGAAACCAAAACGAATTATATGAGTTTCCATACTCATCAGAATCTAAATAATATGAATATTGATTTGGAGAGGTGGAATAATGGAGATTCAGTCCTTGGTTAAAATATTGTTTATTTAAAACAATACCGACGTTTCGGTCTCAAATAGACCATCCTCAGGGTTCTGGAAAACATCACGGAGGTACAAATACCATGTTCTACAAATTTTAGGAAAATGGTTACTTACATGTTTTAATTTTTTTTATATTTTTTGAAAAATAGTAAATTGTACATAATTAAAAAAATAAATAATAAATAAAATAAAAAAGGAGGTTGTAGATGTCGTCAAACTATAAAAATATAAATAACATGTACATCATAATTATATATTATCTTAACTTTGACCGGTCTTTTTATTTACGAAACTTCGTTACACATTCCAAAATAAAAATACTTTTTTACAAAATAAAGATTTTCATAATTTTAATACGAGGAAAAATTAAATTAGAGTTCTTATCAATAGATTAAAAATAAGTACGTAGTCTATCTTAAAATTCTATAGGCGTAAAAATTTACAATCATTTACCTTCATTAGTAACAGAGTCACAATCCGTAATAATTTTGAAAGAAAAACTGAAAAAAACTCTGACAGGACAGTCTCTATGATCTGAATGAATATTTTAATACTATCACAACGTAGTATTGTCAGTTGTATGTAATTGTAAATGTATGTAATATTAATCTTGTCGCTTCCTATAAAATGTAATTACGTTTTCAAAAGGAATAAATACATTATTATTATTTATTATTATTATTATTATTTTATTTATCTCAAAAAGATACATTTCATTCACAGGTTGGTATACAATAACAGTTCTGTAATTATAATAAATTTATAATTTGTGTTTTGTAGGTGTTCGGCCTCCTCACATTTCCAGATGGACAGGAACTCTTGGAATGAAGTATCTTCTTTTCACAGTCAAGGTCTAAATACCTCTCTTCTGGTTTTACTCCTTATATCAGCCATATACCATACAGCTATCTACCGTGCAGAGTTTTACTTTTCATTGATCTTTTATTTCTTCTATTTTTACTTCCTTGTACGTAAGTAAAGGAAGTATTGTAATCGCGAAAAATTTCGGTTTTCAGATTTCAGCGGAAATATCCATTTTGATGATCCCTGAATCCATTTTGACTAATTTCGTCGTGACGTCTGTACGTACGTACGTACGTCCGTACGTACGTACGTCCGTACGTCCGTACGTACGTACGTCCGTACGTACGTATCTCGCATAACTCAAAAACGGTAAGCCGTAGAAAGTTGAAATTTTGTATTTAGGACTCCTATAACATCTAGTTGTGCACCTCCCTTTCTGGTTATTACACAATTTCCAGAAGTGACACTTTACATGAAGCCTATAATAGATTTTAATGAAAAACTGTTTTAAAATATAATACAAAACTATTCAAATTTGGTATACAAAACTTTTATGTCAATCGAAATAACATAATAGATTTTGGTTAAAATAGGCTAACCGGAAGTGGTACATTACTTGAAGTTGTTAACAGTTTTTCTTGAATAAAATGCTTTTATTTTGATTTTAGAAATAAATGCTTCAAATAAAAGTTTTAGAGAATTAATTTCTGCGTCTAGCACATCAAGTATTATTAAATTAGCCCTTTGTATAAGCGAGATATGTAAATTTAAAAATTACATCCTTTTTACTTCCTTGTACGTAAGTAAAGGAAGTATTGTAATCGCGAAAAATTTCGGTTTTCAGATTTCAGCGGAAATATCCATTTTGATGATCCCTGAATCCATTTTGACTAATTTCGTCGTGACGTCTGTACGTACGTACGTACGTCCGTACGTACGTACGTCCGTACGTCCGTACGTACGTACGTCCGTACGTACGTATCTCGCATAACTCAAAAACGGTAAGCCGTAGAAAGTTGAAATTTTGTATTTAGGACTCCTATAACATCTAGTTGTGCACCTCCCTTTCTGGTTATTACACAATTTCCAGAAGTGACACTTTACATGAAGCCTATAATAGATTTTAATGAAAAACTGTTTTAAAATATAATACAAAACTATTCAAATTTGGTATACAAAACTTTTATGTCAATCGAAATAACATAATAGATTTTGGTTAAAATAGGCTAACCGGAAGTGGTACATTACTTGAAGTTGTTAACAGTTTTTCTTGAATAAAATGCTTTTATTTTGATTTTAGAAATAAATGCTTCAAATAAAAGTTTTAGAGAATTAATTTCTGCGTCTAGCACATCAAGTATTATTAAATTAGCCCTTTGTATAAGCGAGATATGTAAATTTAAAAATTACATCCTTTTTTTGTTTTTGTAATAAAGCTTGCTATGGATTAGGACAAAAACATAAAAAAAATGTTCATGTCATATTACGTTAAAAACGTGCAATTTTATGATTCGTACAATAACAAATATTATATTTTTATTGTGAAATTAGTCATATTCATTGTTGTAATCAAATATTATTTATTGTAATCAAAACCCACTTTAAAAAGAACCGGGTTAGATTAATGTTAATTTAAGAATGATAGTAGTAAATGAATTACTTTTTGTTCCAAGTATATCAAAATATTTCTCGGGCTTGGCTTAAGACTGTCAATATTTTGTAATTTAATTATTAAAAAAATATGTATAGGTTAACAGGCGCACAAAGATGTCGTGTGGTGTCCACATCACTCATGACATTAGTCAATATCATTAATTCAAATAAAAATATTGGCATTATTTTTTAGGGTACCTCTACCTACCCGCTTTGACCATGGGCTAAGATCGCCGCCATTTGCGGGCCAATGTCAAACATACTGAGTATTTATTTCCCTATTTATTTGTAAGAAATTTGATATTATATTATAAAGGAATATTAAATAATCACACTATAAATCTATAAAAGAAATAATGAAAATGAATTTATTTAAGGATATATACAATTATTATTGACATAGATCACGAACTTTTCGTTTACGCGGGAATTCGTGACAACATAATTTATTGCTTTTCTAACGTGAAAATGTGCACCCAAGTACGCAGTAATAATTGTTAACACATCTTACAATATGTCAATTTAGATACACAAATACGTATAATATTTAATAATTTTTTAATATTACATAGTGATTTTAGTAAAATTTGTGTTAAACTGTTGGTACAATAGAAATTTCTCAAACGCAACCCTGATTTTGCTACCAGATGTCATATGGCTATATTTGTGTTTATGCTCTGTGATATGGCTTAGCAATACTTGTCAATTGAATTTCTCGATCTTAGTTGCATTAGAGTTTAAAACAGTATAAGTTGATAACGACACCATTAGTTTGCAGCTAATTGCATATTTGTCTGTGAAGTGTGTTTTATCCAGTAAGTTGTAAAATACATAGTGAATCGATAGTAGGTATTGCATTTCACTAATTTCAATACAATTTGGAATATTGGAATATCCAACAATCTTGTATTTTAAACATCTACAAAATAAGGTAAGAACAATTAACAATAATAATTCATTTAGAATAAGTACCAAAAATATTTCGAGGGCCCCGCAATCAACTTTAGTATTCGTTGTACAATTTATTCAAAAAAAATTTGAATAAAAAACCATAGTACATTGCTCAAGTTAAAAATCTACAATAACAATTACAGTAGAACCCCGGTTAACCGAACTCGGGTCAACCGAAACCCGGGTTAACCGAAACAATTCCATATATAATTTATCAATTCCACGAATGATTATGTAGCCCCACTTACTGTCCGACTCCTTTATTTCACAGGCGGGCTGTAGTGACGGGGTGCTCGCACGGGGCTCGCAAATGAGTAGTAGAGTGGAACATAGGTTTTTTTGTGTGTGTCTTTACGTATTGTTGTGAGATGGCATCTAAGCGGAAACGTGTTGTGATTTCTATTGCGGATAAATTAGCTGCTATCAAAGAAGTTGAAAACTTATGTACATACTGTACTGTACAGTGGCGGCTCGTGCTACATATTTGTGGGTGTGCTGCATACGGTCGTCAACTTCATTGTGAAAAAAAATGCGCCGCAGGCGATTTTTTGAAAAATTTCAAGGTCAAACGTGTAAAAAGTAAGATAATTTTGAGTTCTTTATATGCCTGGTTTCATAAAATCTTGTTTAAATTTAACTCACTGTTAAATTTAAGAACGTGTTAAATTTTGACATATGCTAAATTGAATGTTATTAAAGTGTAGAAATTAAATAAATTGTATGCAAGAACATTTTAAATTAAATATGTGTTAAGTATGCATATGATACACCCAATATAATTGAGTTAAATAAACTACTAAAATTTATAAATTTTTCACAATTCATATGTCAAAATTTAACACGTTGTTAAATTTAGCCATGAGTTATTTTTTTATGAAACCGCGCAATAATGTAGTAAATTTAACAAATTGTTAAAAAATTATAGTCAGATAGAAGTCAGACACCTTCAGTAATAATTTATTTGGCTCACAGTTGCTAATAAGCAGGGTTTGGAACTCATACATTCTACTGTTGAAATAGGTCAAATACCTGATTACCAGAAAAGCGTACATTACTAATATTTCTTAATAAGCGCACCTATAGCGTACACATTCATATTTTATTATTAAAACGCGTATGCACGCTTCAAAAGCGTACGGTTGGTAATTCTAGTGCTGCATCAAAGAAAAAGAAAAAGGGTAATCAATAAAAGATAAATTTAAGAAATTAAATTTTTTTCATTGGTTTATTTTAAATTTTAAAGGCATGCGTCTAAATCTAGACAATAAACTAATACGCGTACGAGTATATAACTGAATAAACCTGCTATCTAGCTGCGATCTGCGCTGGTTTGCAGCTCTTTGTGAGCATAACATTGCGACCTCTTATTTGATAGCAGACGACACCTGCCGACGCACACAAATTACTTGTAGCTGAACATCGTAGTAAGTCAGCGAGGTTGTGGATATAGCTAGCGGACATACTATTCATTGATCATTTGACTAACTGTATAGCGTCATACAGCGCGTGCTGTATATTATATTCAATATAAATAAGTAATTCTGATATAGGATTTTTAAATATATTTTAATATATATTATATTTAATTTATGCTTAATTAGTAATGGGAATTTTCAGAGAAAAATAGTGGTTCTGCAGCTCTTTAGCACTTGAGGACGAGCCGCCACTGGTACTGTATCTAAAAACTGTAACTACATATGTATATTATGTAATGTACATTGTTTCAAAATAATTCATTTTCCCTACACACCCATTTTAGTACATATGTAGGCTATTTTAGATGTTAATGGGTTAACCGAAAAAAATCGTTATTCGAAACGGCTGCGCCCCCTTTATTTCGGTTAACCGGGGTTCTACTGTATTTTTTTTTTGTGAAATTAGTCATCTTCATTATTATATTAATATTTTCTTTATTGAAATCAAGCAATTTTTTGGTGCAATAAAGAATATTTTTAACAAAAACCATAGGTCATATAATGATAGTAATAAATGAATTATATTTTGTTCTATATCAAAATATTTCTGGGGCTCGGCCTAAGCCTGTCAATCTTTATTATTAGGAGCCCCACAAAACTACGAGCCGTCTCTGTTCGCCGCGCTCATATAACTTTCAAAATCCTGTTGTGTTGTGCACCTCTCTTGGTAATAGAATTATTTGTTGAATAATAAAAGAATGGGAAAGAAACAATCATACAGGCAAAAGAAAGATAGAATGAAGAAATATATTGCAGAAAAACGACAAGATTATGAATATAAAAACGATGAAAATGTTAAAACAAAGGAAAGAATAAAAAAATTAAGGGAAGATGATGATTATAAAGAGGAGGAAAATGTTAAGTCGAAGGAAAGAATAAAAAAATTAAGAGAAGATGATGAATATAAAGAGAAGGAAAATGTTAAGACAAAGGAAAGAAAACAAAAATTAAGAGAAGATGATGAATATAAAGAGGAGGAAAATGTTAAGACAAAGGAAAGAATCAAAAGATTAAGGGAAGATAATGAATATAAAGAGGAGGAAAATGTTAAGACAAAGGAAAGAATCAAAAAATTAAGAGAAAATGATGAATATAAAGAGGAGGAAAATGTTAAAACAAAGGAAAGAATAAAAAAATTAAGAGAAGATGATGAATATAAAGAGGAGGAAAATGTTAAGACAAAGGAAAGAAAACAAAAATTAAGAGAAGATGATGAATATAAAGAGAAGGAAAATGTTAAAACAAAGGAAAGAATAAAAAAATTAAGAGAAGATGATGAATATAAAGAGGAGGAAAATGTTAAGACAAAGGAAAGAAAACAAAAATTAAGAGAAGATGATGAATATAAAGAAAAGGAAAATGTTAAGACAAAGGAAAGAATCAAAAAATTAAGAGAAAATGATGAATATAAAGAGGAGGATAATGTTAAGACAAAGGAAAGAATCAAAAAATTAAGAGAAAATGATGAATATAAAGAGGTAGAAAATGTTAAAACAAAGGAAAGAATAAAAAAATTAAGAGAAGATGATGAATATAAAGAGGAGGAAAATGTTAAGACAAAGGAAAGAAAACAAAAATTAAGAGAAGATGATGAATATAAAGAAAAGGAAAATGTTAAGACAAAGGAAAGAATCAAAAAATTAAGAGAAAATGATGAATATAAAGAGGAGGATAATGTTAAGACAAAGGAAAGAATCAAAAAATTAAGAGAAAATGATGAATATAAAGAGGTAGAAAATGTTAAGACAAAGGAAAGAATAAAAAAATTAAGAGAAGATGATGTATATAAAGAGAGAGAAAATGTGAGAACCAGAGAACGTTTAGACAAACTAAGATCACAGGAATTATATAAAATCAAAGAGCGATTAAATGATAAGCAACAAAAAACAAATAAACGATATAATGATCAACTCCGACTTAGAGAGAATATTGCCCGAAATTATCAGAGAAGTAATGTACTAAAAGATACGTATTTTTTGCAATTTTTGAAAGATCGAGCATGTATGCCTGAATGTATATGTTGTTCTTGTGAGGGTCTATTTTTCAGCCACTCTGTAGTTAACTTTAATGTAGATAAAATTAAAAAGACTGTTTCTGAAGACATTTTTTCAAAAATTTACAATTATAATTCAAAATTTATTTGTAAAACGTGCAACTCACATATAAGTAAAGGTAAAATACCTAATTTATCAACTAGTAATGGATTTAAATTTGTTGATATTCCGAATTGTCTGCAAATTCTATCACCACTTGAAGAGAGAATGGTTGCACCTTATATCAATTTCATGCAAATTAGACCTTTAAAATCTTTTGCAGTAAATCCACAACTTGGTTTAAAAGGTAGTGTAGTAAATATACCAATTGAAATAAATGATGTGTTAAAGGTATTGCCGAGAAATTTCGATCAGATGGCGACATTACAGCTAAAGTTAAAAAGACATTTTGATCACAAGAGCAATTATATGTTTGAAACGATTCGCCCTGCTGTTGTCTGCGAAGCTCTAAACCATCTAATTGAAACACCACTTTACAAGAAACATGATATCCATATTGATGATAAATATTTACATCAGTTTCAGAATAATTATAATGAAAAAGTTAATTTCATTGTAGATAATTCTGATATTAATGATAACATAGCAAGAAGTAATAGCCAAAATAATTTAAGTATTTTGCATGATGTAGATTTTGATTCAGATTTTGAATTAGAGGTAGAATCAGATGAAGAAGTTATGTTAGTTGATAGAAATGAAGAAATAGTCAACAATGTTAAAATTATTGCTCCAGGACAAGGAAAAATTCCTGTACCTTGGCATGCAGTGGAAGATATAGACGAATTATGTTTTCCTAAGATATTTGGTGGTTATAAAATGGATATTCCTTCGTTTATTTCTTATAGTGATCGGGCAAAATCAGAGATTAGGCGTTGGGATCGAAGGTCTTGTATACCTACTAGGATTCTTTTTATAGCTAAAAAGAAATTAGAAAAATCATGCATAGCTAGTTTAAATATTTGTTTGAGGAAAACAAAGCGAACAGCAAATGTGCAAGTGAAAAATGTTTTAGATATGGCGTATTTAGACAATATGATAAAATTAGATCAGGGTCATAAAATTTTAAAACAAATTAGATCTTCGCCTTCTTATTGGGAATCAAAGAAACGTGACCTAATGGCAATGATCAGGCAGTTAGGCAAACCTACAATTTTCTTAACCCTTTCGGCAGGTGAAAAGATTTGGCCAGAATTATTACAGTGTTTAAGTAAATTAAATTTGAACAAAACAATTTCAAGTGAACAAGCGTTACATTTAGATGACGCAGAAAAATCAGAATTAGTTACGCGAGATCCAGTAACCTGTGCACGATATTTTGATTACAAAGCTAATAAATTAATGTTACTTTTAAAGCGGGAAAACAGTGTTTTTGATGAATATTTAGTTGATGACAGTTATGAACGGGTAGAGTTTCAAGTACGTGGATCTCCGCACGAACACATTTTTCTTTGGATTAAAGAGGCTCCTAAATATGATTCTTCCAATAGTGAAAGTGTAGATGAATGCATTCGATTTATAGATAGATTTATAACTTGCACATACGATGAAAATGATGTTTTTATGGCAGTTCAACGACATAAACATACTCATACATGTTACAAAGGTACAAAAAATAAAATGAAATGTCGATTTAATTTCCCACAACCTGTTATGAATAGGACAATGATTTTAGAGCCATTAAATAATGATGAAAAGACTGATGAAATTACAAAAACTTTATCTGAAATTCGTAATTTAATGTTATATTTTTCAAAGAAGCAAGAATTTGTTACTTTTGACGATATTTTAATTAAATTAAAAACAACAGAAGAACAATATATTTTGGCTTTAAGGAGTTCATTAAAACGAGCACAAGTATTTTTAAAACGCAGTAGTTTAGAAGTAAATATTAATAGTTATAATAAAACAATATTACATTTATTTGAGGCTAATATAGACGTGCAGTTTGTTTTGGAAGAATACGGTATAGCATCGTACATAATTAATTACGTAGGAAAAGTGGATGCAGGACTTTCTAAACTTTTACGTGATGCAGAATCTGATGTTGGTTCTGAAAAAGATAAATTGGTTGTTTTACTTTGTGCACCTTCTGGTAAAGCTGCCTTTTTAATAAACGGAGTAACGTTACATACCGCTTTTGCTCTACCCGTAGTACAGTTTGGTGGCCAAATGCCTGAACTATCTGCTGACTTAGCAAACAATATTAGAGAAAAATTGTTTCATTTAAAATTACTAATTATAGATGAGATTTCAATGGTAGGCAGTACACTTTTAAGTCGTGTAGATACAAGATTGCGACAAATACGAGGAATAAATAAACCTTTTGGTGACCTATCAGTTATTGTAGTTGGAGATTTGAATCAGTTACCACCTGTAATGGATTCGCCCATTTATAAAATATCAAAAAATAATGAAATGTTTAGGCTTTTTGACATAAATCCTTTATGGCAAGATTTTGAATTTTTTGAACTGACGCAAATTATGAGACAAAAAGATGAAAGACTATTTATTGAAGCATTAAATAATTTAGCTGTAGGCCAAATGACTTCAAATAATATAGACCTATTTAAATCAAGACAGGTTCAAGAATCAGATGTTCCTGAAAGCGCAATACGTTTGTTTGCGGAAAATGTTAATGTGGATAATTATAACCAGATGAAAATAGAAAAGCAAATCGGCACAGAATACATTTCTGAAGCAAAGGACACGATTTTAGGCAAAGTATCAGATACAAATAGAAATCGTGTAATAGAATCATTAAAAACAAAAAATATAACTCAGACGAATGGTTTACCCTTTAGAGTAAGATTGAAATTAAATATTAAATACATGATAACTAGTAACATTGATGTCGAAGACGGACTTGTGAACGGAGCTTGTGGTTGCTTAAAGCACATAACTTTTAATCCAAATTCTACAGATCCGTATATAATATGGATAGATTTTGCATCCAGCGTTGTTGGTAAAAAAGCTAAGCTTCCATATAAAGAATTTATGAAATCCGAAAATATCGATTCCAATCTAACGCCTGTAGTGAAAACCAGTATTTCATTAAACATTTCGAATAAATTACAGTACCAAATATTACGAAAACAATTTCCAGTAGTACCTGCGGAAGCATTAACAATTCATAAAAGTCAAGGTCAGACTTACCAAGAAATATGTGTAGATTTTAATAAATCAAACAGAATTACACGGTCCATGCTGTATGTAGCGCTAAGTAGAGTTACAATGTTATCTGGGTTATATATTTTAGGTACATTTAAACCACCAAAATTAAACAAATCGAATGATCCAGTTTTGCTAGAATTATATAGATTACGAACTGAAAAAACATTAAAATTATCCTTTGACAATTTAAAAGTAATTAATGGAATTACGGTCACATACCAAAATATAAACTCACTAACGACAAAGCTTAAATTAATATTAAGCGATCAGTGGTATTGTAGAAGTGATATTTTAATATTTGCGGAAACACTGTCAAAATCAACTGACAAATTTGAAATTCCTAATTTTATTGAAATATTTCGATCCAACGTACACCATTCTTCAAGAGGTGTTATTTGTTTTGCAAGAAAAGGAATGGATGTGTTATATTTGGATCATACACTTGAAATACAAGAAAATCAAAATAAAACTGAATATCATGTAGAATTATTTGCCATTAAAATAGAAAATTATTACATTATTAGTGGTTATAAATCTCCTTCTTGTACAAATAAATTTTTTGAGAATAATTTTCAAAATATATATGAAAGAATATATAGAAATGACAAAGAATTAATAGTTATAGGAGATTTCAATTTTGATATGAAATGTGAAAGAAACATTGATGTAATTAACATTTTTAGGAATTATAACTTAAAATCTGTGTTGCCAACTGATCTATCTACTACAGATTTAAATACACAAATAGATATTATATTTTCTACAAATGCCTCTGTGGCAACAGGCGTGTATGAAACATATTTCTCATACCATAAACCAATATTTGTAAAATTTAATTTACAGAATAATGATCCTGTGTATGAACAAAATGTACAATCATCATTAATGATAAAAAACACAATCTCCAATTGTAGTATTAATGTTAGTAATCATGAAGTTAGTACATTGAAAGAAAATATTGAACTAAATTCGACTGAACTTTTAAATCTAGATGAAACAATTTTACAAATTGCTGATATAATGCTGTCTGAGATACATAAAATAAATGTAGCATTGTCTAAAGAAAATTATTGTAATCGTTTACAAATGATATTTTTACGATATGAAGACTTTATGGATATGGTAAAAAGAGGTGTTCTAACAGAAAATAATGCAGTTTTAAAGTCTCAACCTATTGATTTTCAACGCAACACAAAAATTTATGATGCTTTAAGAGAAAATTTCTCAGTAGTGAAAACAGAAGGTGATGGATCATGTTTATTCCGTTCGTTATCATTATGTTTATTCGGGACACAAGAATTACACAAATGTATTAGAATGTTATGTTGTTATATTTTTTTCAAAAATTGGTTATACTTTGAACACCCTGATAGAATGAATTTTTTATTCGAATATGCAAGCTTAATAGAATTAATAAATAATACTGCAAACATTAAAACTTGGGGAAATGAAGCGCATACAAAAGCGATAGCAATTGCAGCTTCAAGAGATATTTATATTTATGAAGAAATAGAGAGTGGCGACATGGATAAGAAAAAGACTTTACGGGAATTACAAGATAGATGTGATTCAGGGCTATTGAATAAAAATCATTTCTTACTAACAAAACATACTTTCAACAATGACAATGATTCAGAGTCTTTAAAGCCTATATCCGTTTTATATACTGATGGTGGAACAAACATTGCTCATTATTCTGCAATTTTACCAAAAAGTTTCAATGCTATTCTTTTAAAACCAAAGTATAGAAGAGATGTAAGGCCTACTGAAAATTCACAAACTGTAGTCACAAATGTTATATATTTAGAGTAAAATATACAAAGAGATGATTTAGTCATGTGGAGAAAATGTCGAGTGAACGACTTGTTAAATCTTGGTGAAGTTGAGGGTGATTAGGAGTCTGGCCAAGGTGAAAAAAGTGTGTTTACACAGGAATGCGTGATTCTTTCATAACTATTATTGTGATCCGGATGCGGTATTTCGCTACCGAAAATCGGTCACTTTAATATGTTAACAGCGAGGATTTGTATAAGGGTATAATATGGCTAAAACTAAAATGGTTTGGACACACCAAAAGAATGGAAGAGCATAGAATGCCGCGAAGACTATTACAAAGTAAGCCTAGAGGAACAAGAAGCAGGGGTAGACCACAGAACAAGTGGGAAGACCAAATAATACAGGATATTAAGAAATTAGGTGTGACAAATTGGACGAGAGACGTGCACAACAGAACGGAATGGAAGAGAATAGCGGAGGATGCTAAGCTTCGACTAGGAGCGTAATGCAGAGAATGATGATGATAATATGGCTACTGGCGAATCTTCCTTACACAAAAAAGGTAATGCACCGTGTAATAATTCCTCAGTCTTTTTCAAGATAAGGAGGGTGATTATGAGTGTGGCCGAGGCGAAAGAAGTGTGCTTACACAGGAATGTGTGGCGAAGGATGATTGTTTCATAACTATTATTGTGATCCGGATGCGGTATTTCGCTACCGAAAATCGGTCACTTTAATATGTTAAGAGTGAGGATTTGTATAAGGGTATAATATGGCTACTGGCGAACCTCCCTTACACAAAAAAAGGTAACGCACCGTGTAATAATTCCTCAGTCTTTTTCAAGATAAGGAGGGTGATTATGAGTGTGGCCGAGGCGAAAGAAGTGCGTTTACACAGGAATGTGTGGCGAAGGATGATTGTTTCATAACTATTATTGTGATCCGGATGCGGTATTTCGCTACCGAAAATCGGTCACTTTAATATGTTAAGAGTGAGAATTTGTATAAGGGTATAATATGGCTACTGGCGAACCTCCCTTACACAAAAAAAGGTAACGCACCGTGTAATAATTCCTCAGTCTTTTTCAAGATAAGGAGGTGGGGAAACTTATTACCTTTGCAAGTATATACATTTCTGCAAAAAACTATTAAAAATTGTATAGGTATATAATTAGGATAAAGTTTCGAAAAACGCAAGCCTCCGATTGAGCTAAATTTCTGTAGATACCTTCTCTTTATATGAAGAATAAAAACCCTTAAAAAATTTTTAGCGACTGAGCTCCGTTTACCCCCCACTATCACTTAAAGTTTGAACAGTTATTGTGCTGTATCTTCAAAAATATTGATGTTAGAAGAAAATAACTTAGACAAAAATTGAAGCTTTTGAAAAGTTCTATAAGAAAAGTTATATGCTATTTTAACGTAAATATAAAACTGGCTGCTAAAGTAGAAAATATCTATTTTTGTCCACGCGTAAGTTGCAAGTGCGTTTTGCACGGCATCTAACCTAAACCCACTCCATGGCAAAAAGTCAAACAAAATGTACGTCGTTTACGTAACTATAATAACAACAAATTGCCTTAAACCTCACTGCCCCCCAAAAACAATGTTCACTCGAAACCATTGTGCATCTCAAAGGACTGTGTATAGAATAAGCTAGGATGTTAGGTTTGAATGATTTGTAGTTTAAAATCTCTATAGCCGCTGCCACTGTGCGCTCAAATAAGGTCTACATGTAATATCTCTATAAAAATAACAAAGTTTATACGTATAACCCGTCGAAAATCAGCACACAGTATTTCAAGAAAAGTCTATTTGTTCTTTTTTGTGCAAAAAACCATTATATTTCTGATAAGATTTTAACATCACCTCTTGTTACAGAAATTTAGGGACCTTGTATATATTTTATTCATTAGCTTTCTTATTGGTTTTTGTAATTAAGTTTAAATTTACGACAAATACGTGCAATTTTTTAAAGTTATTATACTTCACAATTCAAATTTAATTTTTTATTCATTATTTTGTCTTATTCATAGCAAACTCAATCACAAAAACCGTACGTAAATTTAAAAATTAAATACCTACTTTTTGTTTTTTTAATAAAGCTTGCTATGGATTAGGACAAAAAAATAAAAAAGAAGTTCATGTCAAATTACGTTAAATACATGCAATTTTATGATTCGTTCACTAACAAATATTATATTTTTATTGTGAAATTAGTCATATTCATTGTTGTAATCAAATATTTCTTTGTTGTAATCAAAATTCTCTTTAAAAAGAACCGGGTTAGATTAATGTTAATTTAAAAATGATAGTAGTAAATGAATTATTTTTTGTTCTATATCAAAATATTTCTCGGGCTTGGCTTAAGCCTGTCAATATTTTGTAATTTAATTATTTAAAAAATATGTATAGTTTAATAATCGTACAAGGAAGTCATGTGGTGTCCACATCAGATTTTTTATTTTTGCAAGCGGGTTATAAGTTTTATCTGCTAAGTATAGCGGAGTAAGGTTTATATCCATTTTTACTATTTTTTGTGAATGTTGCAGGTGGCGGCTTTCTCATGGAAGTAATCCCGAATATTTTTTATTTGGTTGTTATGCCTGTCTCGTATACTTGGTATACCTCCTCCACCATCTCGAAGGGGGGAAGGGAAACCTTTCTACTGCACTTTGTGGATGATGTGCCCGATGTTTCTTAAATGCCTTTCTTGTTTGACGATCTAGGTTATCCAGTTCTGTGTCCGTCCAATTGACAACTTCGAAACTGTAAGTAAGGACCGATGTTGCGTAAGTATTTATAGCCCTGCTGGTGTTAATTGCAGATAATTCTGTTTTCAAGATGGCTTCTACGCGCTGGAAGTAAGTATTCGTTAAATCTTCTTTTACTTTTTTCTCAACAATTCCCAAAGTTTGTTCGTAGCCTAAATATTTATATTTTTCTTCTTCCTCCATACCTATTATTTCACCTTGATGTTCATTCACTACATATCTTGGTTGTTGTATCCATTTTCCCCTCTCCATGCTGTTGAGTTTGCATTTATCCATTCCAAACTTCATGGATATGTCTGTACTATATTTCCCGACGCAGTCTATCAATTTGTGTAAGTTGTTGTGTGAGTTGGCAAACAGTTTGAGATCGTCCATGTACCATAAGTGACTTAGATTGGTACCATTGAGATCAAATCCTTTTTTTCAGTTTATTCAGGGTGGCTGTCAGCGGCTGTAGCGCTAAGCAGAACCACAGCGGGCTGAGAGCATCCCTCTGGAATAGTCCTCTGTTCATGTTAATTGTACCAATGTCCTTAGTGGCTGCGCCGTTCAATACAAGAGTTGTTTTCCATTCACACATAGCATGGCTTAGGAAGTTTTTAATATGTTCTTCTATTTTATATAAGTCGAGAACTTCTTTTAACCAGCTGTGTGGCACGCTATCAAACGCCTTTTGATAATCTATGTATGCAACATGCAATGGAGTCTTCGTTTTTTTGGCGTGGTTGGAGATAACCGAGTCAACTACCAATTGCTCTTTCCACCCTTTGGATACCTTACGGCAACCTTTTTGTTCCTCAGGTAGTAATTTATTTGTTTCCATGTGCATGTATATTTTATCCGTTATCACAGACGTAAGTATTTTGTAGATGGTGGGCAAGCACGTAATCGGCCGATACTTGGATGGATCGTTCGTGGCTTATGCAGACTTTGGTAAAAGGTAAGTTACTCCCGTGCATATGAATGTTGGCATTGTTTCCGGCTCCTTTAGTACCTTTGTGTAGCACTTAGCAATTTGTGCATGTGTAGTTGTTAGTTTCTTATACTAAAAATTTTGTAATTTGTCTGGTCCCGGTGCCTTCCAATTTTGGATCTTCTTTATTGCATTTTGTACTTCATTTAGTGTTATTTCCCATGCAAGCATTGTACGTATATTTGTTGTTCTAGCTTTTTCCTCTCTTATCCACGTTCCTGTTTTATGTGCCTTTGGGTTACTCCATATGTTTTCCCAAAATGACTAAGTTTCAACATTGCTCGGCAGCGATCTGTTATTGTTTGCTGTATTTTGTTTCTCCATAAAAGCCACGTTGATTAGTCATAAACTTCGTGTTATCTATTCTACGCGTGTTACTTGCAATATATTTTTTAAGTCTTTTTGCTTTTGCTGCTAATGTCTGTTTTAGGAAATCTAATATTTCAACTATTGTGGGGTTGTCTTTAGATTTGTACTTTATAATAATTTGTTCTGCAGATTTTTGTACTTTTTTACTTGGATTCGGACGTTGCGTTTCTGTCAATCTTCCTATATCTTTTTCTAAGGTTAGTGATAGCGGCTCGTAGCCTGCGTTCCCATGGAGGTGTTTTTGTTCTTTTTATTTTTCGTGCTTTCTTCATTAATTGTTGTCCGTTTTGTAAAATAGCTGTAATAGCGCCCGTATAAACAAGGCTGTGGAGCTCTTCCAAAGTTGTGTCAGGTGTTATATGTTTCTCTATTATTTTTTTTATCTCGGCTAGTATGTTGTTTGTATTTTGTCGAATTATAAGTTTAGGAAGCATTGACTTACTCTTTGGTTCCATTCCGTTGTACAGCATATGTTGTGTTGTGAATTGTTTTTCTGTTTCTGTTGGTTCCTCAATCGTGATTTCTGTTCTGTTTATATAATGATCTTCTAATGTGAGTATCCCTAATTTGGTTAGTACTTCCTGGCGTATCTGGTTTATTCTTGCTGCTGGTACTCTGTTGTTTGAGAATATAGACCTTTTCTGATCTAGGATATTTTGGATTGATTTTCCTTGTAGTAGCGGAAACTTCTCCAGTACTAGTGTGTGTAGTTCCGCACTGAGTGATGAGTCGTTGTTGCCTCCTTCTATAATACGGTAGTAGGCACGCACTACGTATTCGTTTATTTCAACTGTCCAAGTAGTGCGTATCCTTCTGGTTCGGGGAGGTGAGTTCGGTGGGGGTTGCGTAGCTACTTCCTCCACAACAATCTCATCCTCTCTTGACATATGACGTTGTTGTTGTCTGCGTTCATACCTCTGTGCTCTAGTTTGATTTTCATTGCTTGGGTCGTTTGCAGGTAAGTCATCACGACGGGTCCGATCCGGGTCCTGCTGTCCCGGCCCGCCTCGGCGTTTCCTTCTAGTTTCAGGAGCTTCTTTAAATCACGCCGCTTCGGGCTGCTAACCCTAGCAGCGGTGCGTGTGGGGCTGCCACACATAGCTAAGGGATCCGTGGGGGCGCTAATCCCCAATGATGCGAACACCAACCCTTCGTAGCTCGGGGCCCCGGGGACGCCACTCCCCGTGTAGGTTCCAATGTGTGGAACCTACCCCCTGAGGGTTTATTATTATTATTATTATTAACTTTATTCACCTAAGTCTAGTACATCTGAGAGCTACAAGGTAAATAATTATTATTATTTTTATTATTATTATTATTATTATATATATATATATATATATATATATATATATATATATATATTTATTTATTATTAAACTTACCAGACATTACTTTCCGAGCATTAGTAACTAGAGTTCAACTACTGGGATCACTTTTTCGCGAGAAATAATTTTAGCTTATTTACTTTAGTCTTGGGTCGGATATGGACTCGAGTTCACCAGTCACGTAATTGTTATGTCTACAATCTTTATACAGTATAGCATATTTTGAAAAATTAAAACAATAGGTATTTAAAATGACACAGTCACCTGTAGTTACATTATCCTTGAAACGATTGAAAACAAAATTCAAGTTCACTAAAGCCTGTAATCACACATTTATGTGTTTAAAACTTAATTTACATGCAAATGATGTCAATGTTTACGTAATATTTTATGATAAAATTCTTTGTTATACACATTTTTACGACCAATATTCTTTCCATTTTTTTATTATTACAAACTCATGAATATTGAACAGCCATTTTTTAACGTTTTTAAGTTGATGTTTATTGTCGTCACTCTTTTTGGAAAAATAGGTACGTTTTATAGAATATAGCAACCAACTATACTGATATGAAATTCGTTTATTTAAAAAAGTCTCTTAAAAAACACTATATTTGAAACAAATTATCTTTGATATTGTAAGATTGAACATATTTTCATTGAAAAATTTTGGCAATAAAGTATTTGTAAAAGTATGCTGAAAAAGTTGTAAACTTAAACTTATGTACCAAATCTCGGGTATAAAAGACCGCACATCGTCCAGAGAAAGGAGCTCTTCAGTTCGTCCGACTTGAACCTAGCAACTGGCTTCGGGGCTAGAGCTGCAGCTCTGAGCGACTTGGTCGAGCTCTGAGAAGATCGCATGAGTCGTGGAGTTATACCGCCGAAGTTCTAAGTCGAGTTTGGGTGATTGAAATTCACCACTCGCCGAGATAAACCGCCGTCCGTATCTCCGATACCTTATGTAGAGGAGTCCATTTGAACTTTATCTTTTATTAGATATTTTTATTTCATTTTTACTAACCGCCGTAAGAGACTGTACGATTGCCGTATCGCGGGAGCTCAGTCACCTAGTAATTTAAACACAGTCCGTCACAGTTTTCACAAAGGGTTTCATTCTTTATTTATTTATGTTACATTTTAATTTTACATACGTTGGGAATAATAAACTAGTTGGTTAAGATAACTACGTGCTTTTCTGAGATAAACCCTGACCTACCTCCGCAGAAACCTATCCAGGAATCCTCCCTCTCTTTCAGCATCCGACGCGGAAGGCGCCCGAGCCCGAACCTAGCTGACAGAGAGAAATACGACAAGATGGCCCCACCACAACCAACCGCGCTACCGTTACAATAATTATTGTAATATCTACGGGTATTCCACAATTTGATAACCAAACATAAAATTCAAATAAATAACCTGAAAACAACCGGGTAAATTTATGTAAACAAAATATCACAAATTCTTGGTTTCAGAAATATTTACATAATAACACGGATTCGGTGCAAATAGTTTTAGTTACCTATAGGTAATAATGAAATTTGAATTGTTTAAAATTTTATTGTATTCAATATCGCAATATTTTCTTACATTTTTTTTTCACAGTGCTCAATTATTTATCATTAATTGGTTTTTGGTATTTAAATTTTCACAATGTAATTTTGAAATTTATTTGTTTTTTGTTCTCACCAAAAACATTTCTTACTTTTTAATGCGAATAAGATACCCATTTATTGAGATCCAAGGATACAATTTTGAGAAATTTTTGTAATATTTAATTTTGTACAATAACATTTTAAAATTGATTCATATTTCATTGTTATAATTAACTAAAATTACATGCACCACTAGTTACGTTTTTACTATCTTCTCATCCATATATCTCCGGAACGAAGCATTTACGAGATTTTGCTTACATGAACTTGTCTATCTATTTTTAGGTTCTATAAAATGATTCCACCCCACTTCTTCCAATCCATTTCTTCCACTAGATTTTTTCCACTTATTCTTTTTCCAATATTTTTCCACTAGTTCCTGAAGTTAGCTGTATAACAACCTAAATAGGTATTTTAAAGTGAGATTTTGCGGGCAACTTCAAATTCGGCCGTAAAGTCGCGTTTAGCCAATATTTCAAACTTATCCTAATATACTGTATATAACTGTAAAATAATAAAAAAAATATGGAAAAAAATATTGGAAAAAAATGTTGGACAACGAAGTTGGTGGAAAAAGGGCGGTGAAAAAAAGGAGTGGAAAAAATGGATTGGACAAAGTGGAATGAAAAAAGTATCCCCCCTACCTATGAAATTTAAAGTTTGGTTCTATATTCTTGAAACATCCTGAATAATAATTACATGTACTATACTAACTACAGGAGGGTAACGGGTAACTGGCACTGCCGAATAATATATAAAATCATACTTTCGTAATTTCCTGCTTTGCTTATTTTTTTTGGTAAAAAAACGTCAAATAAAAGTTGTGGAGCATAAAATTCTACATCCGACTCAATACGCAATCTTAATTTGTGCATTCTTTGTAATGAGAGAAATTAGGTATAAAAACGTCTAAAATCATCTTAAAAATAGCGATAGCAAGTGAAAGGTATTAACCGTTGATCGATTACTTCACATTTATCATCTTTGTCACTCTTACAATTTCTATCTTTACTCATTCAGCCTATGAACCTAGGGCCTGTAGATTACGATCGTTCAAATTTGTTGCCGACTCACTTCCATAATGCAAAATTGTAGAAAATTTATGACGAGTTGCGCGTCTGTGCTTACGTATAATACCCCGTTTAGAGATATGAAGTAGGTTCATTAGACAAAATTTACGCTATTAGGAGAGCATTTTAACTGTGTTGAGAGAAAATACATAGGCCATTAGAAACAAGCGAAAACCTAAATTTTGCAGTTTTTTTAATTTTGCGATTATCTTCCAAGTGTAAAATAATACTAGATATTGGTTTACACATCTTTAAGGCACATTCGGATGACGATGCTCAAATTTTTTCACTGCCGTTGGATTTTGAGATATGATGTTCAAGTGTGATATAGACGCCATATTGGAAAGTGAGACCTTTGAAAACAGAATTTCTTTTAGCAACGATGTATAATTTATCTATATTCATTTGTTTCAAACAGCAAAAATGCAACAATAGGGGATTTCACCATTATAATATATATTATATAGGATGTTCATTGACAAAAATAATATTAACATTTGTTTTATTGATTTTTTTTCTTCCACAGCACTCTTTATATAGTCATATTTAAATAAAAATAATACATTTTTAATTTTACATTTTTCTTAAATATTTTGTAATATTAGGGTGTTACATATGGATATCGTTGAATTCAGACTGAATCGAATAAGCAAATAATAAAAAATAGGTTACCATTTAAAATAAGAAAGTTGCATCCCGTAATTTGAGAACCACTGGTCTAAAATAATTCTTCTTTCGCTCATTTTAATAACCTTATAATATAGAAATTGTTTTCTAATTTAACCGACCTCGTAGCTCTTATATGTAGTTCTCGAGACAGCAATAGTGTGCCATTTAAATTAACACCCTGTGTAATTTAATCTGAAAGTATAAGTATAGCTAAGGCTATTGGTAAAAATCCTGTGAAAAAATTCCTAATAATAAGCGAGTTATTGTCCCCCAAACTTTGAAAATATAGATGTGACGTCACGAATATAAGTTTCCATATGAAACTGTTTTCTTCGTGGACTTTTATGTTCTTGAAATATATGCTATTTCTAAATTATATTTATATAAAAAAAATAAATGAGTATTATAACTGAACAAGTCTACATAATTTATAATTGCAAGTATATTTAAATTATTACTTAATGCCATTAAAAACTGTTTGAGAATTGCATTGCTGAACAGTGATAGGATATATATATATATATATATATATATATATATATATATATATATATATATATATATATATATATATATATATATATATATATATATGGAATTCATATGTATGACGAACCGCAAAAAAACTCTTATTTCCGAGGTATTTCAATTATATCATTTCATATATTTATTAATATTTATTACTAAGCATATATTCTAACTATTTTTTACTAATTTCGCTTAATTCGATTCAGATGTAATCCGTTATGTTTAGGAAAAAAACAATGGTTTTAAAAACGAAACAAATGAATTCTCACTCATTATCTTTTGTTCATAATTAAGATTATTTTGTTCATTTTCATCAATATTTTTACATGGCATTGGAACATTTCGTTATAAATTTGTCATTGCTTACTATGGCACCCATATAAAAATATTAAAATTGTTTGAAACACACAAGATTTTATAACAAAATTGAGTACTAAATAAGGAAATTATTGCTGAAAATAACAAATTTATTATTTTTAATTGTGTTTTTCATTTGTTTTATTGCAACAATCATTGTTTTTAACCTAAAAAATTAATAATTGTTACAGGTTTGCTATTTGAAACATAGTATTATTTATTATTGCACATTTGGAAGAAATTCGAAACAACAAAAATTGTAAAATTTACATTATCGCCCATATCTAGTGATCTGTGCATTGTTTTCTCAAAAAACAAAACACCATTAAATGGTCTCCTAATAGAGCAATTTTAGTTTAATTTAACCGATTTCGTATATCGCACTTTTCGAGATGTTGGACAAGTTATACTGCATATGTAATTAAACTTTTTTTGTTGCAGATGTCGTCTCATCACTAACATGCAGTGTGCTGCAGGATAAGGGTGAGTGTTTTATTTGGCTGGCAAAGCTAGTTGAGCTGCTGGATAAATCCTACTCGCGCTTGTTTACCATCCACTCACACTCTCAACTCCCTTACTCTTTTTTGTTTTATTGCACCCTCATCGCCGTTCAGGAGGTGACAACACTTCTTTATTGTATAGAGAGCTCTGAATAGTTTTATCCAGCAATTAAATAGTTAACTAGAACAAAAATAACAAAATAAGTACTAAGCTTAATTATACTCTTAAATAGAACAATTTTATTCATTTAATATTAACGCCTGAAATGTAGTAATATTGTTTATGATAATCTATGATAATTGTATAATATTCTACGATAGATATCTGTAATTGACTGAAACCTATTGCATGAAACCAGTGTTGCCAACTATGTTGAAAGAAAAGTCGCTAATTTGCGAATCAAAACTCACCAGAAATCACCAAATAAATAATTCAGTTTTCATACGTATGTATTCACTTGAAAATCAACAAAAATATGTTGTTATAATTACGCAGTCTTATTACATGGTATTTATAATACTTATCACATTTTATTACAGAATATATATATATAACTTAAATTTATAAAACTATATAAAAATGCTATCGAACCTATACAGCGTATATCAATAATTTATGAAAATAATTAAATGCTAGATACTACATGATATATTGATCACGAAACAAAAGTTTATTTTAAAATTCACAAAATTAATTGCACTTTACATAAAGTATATATCTTGTCACTGGTTGCAATATAAATTAAAAAATGAGAAAATTTACAGTATTAGTTAACTTATTACTTGTGTCAATTATAAGTTTATTGAATTTTTGTCATTTTGGAAATTACTAAATTGAATCAGAAGATTTTCTTTTGAAAAATATGAATTACAAACCTGATATTAAAACTGAATATATTTTAGAAAAATCACCAGAAATGTCGCTAGATATACATTAAAATCACTAGAACTCAGATAAGTCGCAAATTTATAAAATTAATCGTTATTAAATCATTAAATTCACTAGATTTAGTGATAAAATCACTAAATTGGCAACACTGCATGAAACATCTTATTAAATTTATATATAATTTTTGTTTACACAACAAACATTCAAATCTTGATAATACATTTATTTTCAATATAATGTTATCTGTTTCTACATAAAGTTAAAATTATAATGTTGCAAACAATTCCAACACACGCTAGTAGGATAAGAATGTGTGGGGCAGTATTCACATTTATTATTTGAGTTACAAATTGTTAGAAACTTCTGAATAATGTAGGAAATTGTTAAAATTATTTCGAATCCAAAGAGATTAGGTATTCTGATGTATTTAGTTTCAAATTCCGTACATTCTATTTAAAATTAAGATATTATTTAGCAAAAAACAAGAAATTGTAAATAAACTATTTTATTATAATAAAGAGTTTTGAAAGTAAAATAAATATTTTAAATTGATAACAACTTCTATACATTTAATTGTTTTTACTTCCTTGTACGTAAGTAAAGGAAGTATTGTAATCGCGAAAAATTTCGGTTTTCAGATTTCAACGGAAATATCCATTTTGATCATCCCTGAATCCATTTTGACTAATTTCGTCGTGACGTCTGTACATACGTACGTATCTCGTATAACTCAAAAACGGTAAGCTGTAGAAAGTTGAAATTTTGTATTTAGGACTCCTATAACATCTAGTTGTGCACCTCCCTTTCTGGTTATTACACAATTTCCAGAAGTGGCACTTTATTTACATGAAGCCTATAATAGATTTTAATGAAAAACTGTTTTAAAATATAATCCAAAACTTTTCAAATTTGGCATACAAGACTTTTATGTCAATCGAAATAACATAATAGATTTTGGTTAAAAAAGGCTAACCGGAAGTGGTACATTAGTTGAAGTTGTTAACAGTTTTTCTTGAATAAAATGATTTTATTTTGATTTTAGAAATAAATGCTTCAAATAAAAGTATTAGAGAATTAATTTCTGCGTCTAGCACATCAAGTATTATTAAATTAGCCCTTTGTATAAGCGAGATATGTAAATTTAAAAATTATATACTTTTTTGTTTTTGTAATAAAGCTTGCTATAGATTAGGACAAAAACATTAAAAAAATGTTCATGTCAAATTACGTTAAATATGTGCAATTTTATGATTCGTATAATAACAAATATTATATTTTTATTGTGAAATTAGTCATATTCATTGTTGTAATCAAATATTTCTTTGTTGTAATCAAAACTCTCTTTATAAAAAACCGGGTTAGATTATGGTCGCTATATATCTTACTGTTTTGAAGTTAAAATTAATATTTTGTAATTTATTTATTAAAAAAATATGTATAGTTTAATAATCGTACAAGGAAGTCGTGTGGTGTCCACATCAGATTTTTTAGTAAGTAAACCATTACTAAAATAACACATTTTTTAAGTTTCCTAAAACTCTAAGTATGTTTATAACATAAACTTACATCTCGCGGTGAAGGGAAATATTTAAAGATGTTATTTTAACACTCGGTGCGTTTAGATTCATACCTTAAGCAGGTTTATCAAACTTTATAATCCTGTGGCTTTCCTTGTCTGGCATATTAATTATAAACGAACAATTGCCAGCTCTAATTCTCATAGCCAACAAGAACAGTAGTAATATATACATAAGGTTAATTGTATATTATTTATCATAGTTAGATTTTGTAAATATTTAAAATAAATTTTGTAGTTCTTATTAACCTACTTTCGTCTTGTTAATATCCATGAACTTTTTTAAAAAAACCTGTGATTATATTAATCTTAAGATGTACAGGTTACCCAAAAGTTAGTGATACAATGTATAATGTACTTCCAAAAAAAAATATAGTCATCAGAAAATACGCCACCTTTGCTATATAAAAGCTTAGATGCTTCTGGCGCCGTACAATTTCCGAGTAAAGGCTGAAACTGAGATTATTCCGCATTTTTGTCGTTGCAAGATGCACAAGATTTATTCTTTTTGCTACGTTATACCCGCAAAGTGCTCCATAAAACTTCTATTTTTACGAATGCCGTGTTTAATAATAAATTTCGTACAATTGCTAGATGAAATAATAATGGGGCAGTTGATAAGAAATTCAAGTTCTGTTTTTAGTAAAAACTATTACGAGAAACTCTGAAAATTGTTTTAAGTGTAAAAATACTGGTATATCTTATATTTTCAGACTATTTTTATTTATTTTTATTGTATTTACTATTTCAACAAAATTTTCATCTAAATTAAAACCACCAATTCCATATTTAAAATAGCAATGAACTGTGAGTAAAGTATCACTTCCGGTTGACCGTTTGTAGACAAGATCTAATTTGTTGATCCAATAAATAGAAAATTCTGTTTGTCGTCAAAATTTAATATGTTGCTTCCAATCCCGATCGTATACGTGTTTTAATTACCAAATTTGAGAAGTTCTGGATCATATTTTAATATATTTTTGCACATCCGGGTGTAAAAGTCGGACAAATAGCATTGTTTTAAGGGTGAAATGACACTCTTTTTCGCCTGAGGGCGAAAAAGTAGTCATTTTTGCCCTAGAACTTTTCGTGCCCAGTTAAAATAATTACATCTATCATTAATTATTTCTTATTAAGATTTAAAGTAATGTTACAGGTTATACAATTTTCTATTTTGATCCCTTCAGTAGAAAGCATATTTGTTGTATTACTGGCACTGGTACTTGGTTTAGAGACACTACCAACCAAAATTTTCTTTGCGATTTCAATTCTGTTAGTTTGCGAATCATCAACATACGACTCCGCGACCTTGGAAGACGACCTTTATCAGCAAGTATTGTAGCACTAGTCCGGCTAAAGCAATGACCGGTGTACGATTGCGCCTCCGGAAGCTTTAAAAATGTGGCTATTTTGAAGGAAAGGAACCAAATGATTTTTTTCCTACTGGTTGTGTCGATCACTTTCCTGTCCTATAAGACAGGAAGAAGCGCTTGTATGTACAATGATTCGGGCGTAAAATTGCATATTTTCTATACAGGGTGTTCCACGACTCGACCGACAAACTTTTACCATATATTCCAGGGGTCATTACGATCAAAAAATGTTATATGACCTATAGTTGAATTCCTCTTTGTTTCGGAGATATCGAAGAAATTAAGAAACAAAATGATAAAAGAAAATTTATTCATCAATGGATAGCTAATTAACACAAAATTACAACAACTGTTCAAAATGAGAACCGCCATTTTCTAAACATACAGCTATCCTTCGAGTCATAGAATGTTGCCAGTTAATTACTGCCAATTCATTCTTTAGAGAATTAGTAGCTTCAACTATACGGTTAGTCAACTCTTGGCGTGTATCTGGTTTACCATTATTATACACACGAGATTTGAGGCAACCCCACAGAAAAAAATCTGTTGTGGCCAGCACAATACCTCTCGCCATTTTCATTTTATGTAGTATAGGGCGAGAGCAGTTATGTGACTTTGTTGGTCTTGGCAAGCAGATGTGGGGGCCCGTGTCAGAATGAGAGCTAGTAATGTACATAGGTGTCAAGTATCATAAGTTTTAATTCGAAACATTATGATTTTCCAAATCCATGTGGATTATTTTCCTCGACAAGTATATTCCATACTAATGGATGACAAATAAACATCAGAACATTTTGAAATTTTGAATGAAAAATTATGACATATGACAATTGTGACATCTGTGTAAAAACTACTAGCCGTCATTCTGACACGGAACCTCATCTGCTTGCCAAGGCCAACAAAGTCTTTCGTTCTATAAGAAATTTTATCCTACTATTCTATTATGTTCAAAATTCTTTAAATTCATTGACGGTATTAACGGTATTTCTTAAGGATATATGTAATATGAACATATCTGTAATTTAAATATATAATTAATTAATAATACAATAATATATATTAAATGTACTCTTACCTCGTAGAAAAATCTGACACTGACATTTTGCATTTACATGTCAATTACAAAAATTTAAATATCGCAAATGTTTTTCGGACAACGAGATTTATTACAACAGATTATTCTATATTATTATATACTATATCTCCAAACCTATACGAGATATAATAAAAAAATTAAGTGTGTTAGATTGAGAATTTAATTATCTTTAATATTTGTAGTAACAAATTTTCAAAAAATAATATTTAGAATTTTTTTTTTAGAAACTACCACTTCCGGTTGTCCAATTGTTACCAGAACCTATTCAACTCTTCCCATTACTGTTAAATTAAGGAATCCGTAGTCAAACAGGTCTTTAGTCTTATAGAATTTGAGAAATCGTGTCTCCAACAACCTCACACACACACAGACATCCACACACACACACACACACACACACACACACACACACACACACACACAGACATCATTGTAAAAATGTTAAAATCGGATTCTATGGACCATAAATCGTGCTTCAATCAAATCTGGGTATGCGATTTTTAGCATGAATCCAATACCTCTCTTAGCGAGAGGTAAAAATCTAAAGGCGACAAGTCAGGTGACCGAGCTGGCCAATGTACAGGACCACCTATCCATCTTTCCGAAAAAATTTCATTAAGAAACACCGTCACTTGCCTCCGAAAATGTGGTGGTGCCCCATCTTGCTGGAACCACATGCCACGACGAGTTTCCAGAGGAATATCTTCCATGTAATTCGGCAATTAACTACGATAGTAAACACGTTATTAAACCGGTTTTTTTTTTGTTAAACAAATCCGTCAAGGCTAACTCAATTATAATTTTTTTTTAATTTCTTCGATATCTCCGAAACAAAGAGGAATTCAACTATAGGTCATATAACATTTTTTGATCGTAATGACCCCTGGAATATAATGGTAAAAGTTTGTCGGTCGAGTCGTGAAACACCTGTATATCTCTACAAAATTTAGCGAAATCTCTTCATTTAATACAGTAAATTTTCTTTCAACATTAGTTTTAGATTCTCTTAGGCCCGGTTTCATAAAACAATTTAATCTATGATTAAATTTTACTTCCAAAGTAAATTAAAAATTTGAACAAATGAACTGCGATTTTTTGACAGTAATAAAATTAATGTCATAAGAACGTGGAAACTGATTCGAATTTGTTCACACAATTAAATTTACTTTGGAAGTAAATTTAACTGGACCTTTATGAAACCGGCCCTTATTCTTATAATTAAAGTACATCCTACATCAGCTAATAGCATACATAATTCCTCTCTCCGACATGCTCCTGCTATATCTAGTATTAATGTTACCTATTAAACTGAAAATGATTAGTGGATTTATTTTATTAGAAAACAATTTTTACCTTCATCATTAAGTACTCTTCATCGGGAGCTTCTGTAATAAATTTTGTTATTTTTTCTCTTGAAAGAACTTTGGATTTCTTTGGCTTAAAACTATCAAAAGTTCTTTTTAAAAAGGCAATAAGTTTCGGAAATGTATTAATTTTAATATTCTTATTAATAGCGAGACTTGTTCTTATCATTGAATAATGAGACCACAGAGTAGAAGGTTTGCAGGAACTTGATTTTTCACTAAAATAAGCCAAAAGTACCGTTTCTGAGAAATATCTAACTTGGTTTATTTCGCACCATTTCATAAATTCACTATAAGCCTTTTCATACAAAAGCCGTGATTTCTGTGGGAGCAAATTTTGTGATGCATTCTCTGCCGCTAGTTTAATTGCATCTGGGAGTTCATTTTCTTTACTATTTTCACCCATTTTTATAAAAATATTTTTTTGACGTGGCACCGCTTTTTTGCTACTTTGTTTACTACTTGCTTGTTTTCATTGTTATCCATGACAACGTACATATGTCAAATAGACTACTATGATCTGAATTTGATTTGAACATTGTTTTACTTTGATCACGGTGATAAAGTAACACTACTCCGGATGTGGAAAAAATATTCTATGTATTACGGGCATAATTTCTCATCATGGTTACCCGTTGCTAATGGTTTTGTTTTTATTTATTTATATATTTGTTAAATGAAGTAAAACTATATTTGGGTTTAATATTGTAAAATTTTAATTATTTAAATGACGTTTCGACGGCGAAGTGCTGCCTTCAACAGGCAAATAAATATTGTTTTATTTCATTATACACATATTATGAGTTCATGCTGCCGAAACGTCGGTTCTTATAACAATAAATAGAACTAAAACTAAAAAAGTTGTATTATTTTAATTGAATAATTGAAAAAAAAAAGTTTTTAGTGTTTAATTGTTTTTGTTGATTACAGTAATTCATTAGCAGATGTTCATATTGAAATAGATTGGGGATCACAATTTGGTGACAAATTAGTTATTTTTGAAGCAAATTAATGGGTCGATTCTGTTCATCTTTCTATAAATTTGTAAATTTATAAATTTGTAGCTTACAGTTGATCTGTAAGTTTACCCTTTACGAATTTACAAATAAGGTAATTCTGTTCGTATGTCTGTAAACAGCTGCGCTACAGATACTATAGTTACAAGGTTATCTCGTAAGAGGCTCTTCCGCTAACTTCATTCCAAACATTTTTATGTCATTCAAATATTATTTTTCTGCTATTACAACAAACAATTATTTTTTATTTGAATATGCCGTCAGGATTATCAATGTAAATATATATTAAAGTATTTTTGTTAGTAAAGATTATCGTTTACGTATAATACAACATTATAACCTATATTGTAAGATAACAAACTTGAAATATTGATCCAGAAATAATTTAGAAGTGTATAAAAGTTGTGACATAGTAGTCTGACTTTTGGTAATCCAATTATTGCAGCCAACATAATTTTGAAATGATCCTGTACCTAAAAAGTTGAGAGTACCTAGCACCTATAATAATAAAAAGGGGAATATATATCAGGACGGCAAATTAGGGGTTCGGCGGTTCGGAACGGCAATTCATGCGCCTCAGAATATGTACTTGAACCGATAAATTAGGGACTCTATTTATCTGAGTTTTATAAGTTACTTTTAACAATCTCAGCGTATGTTAGGTTTGGTAGATAGTAACAGATGAATTAGCTGCTCTTTTATACTTTTTGTCGCTAGAATACATATATTGCTGCACATTTACACTTTTTGCTGTGAAACTACATATTTTGTTGCTCAAATACAAAATTTGCCGTTGTCAATACATAATTTGTCGTCAAAAATACCTAATTTGCCGTCTCGAAAAATGACTCCATAATAAAAACAATTAATAATTAGATACCTTCAAATGTATTGCATTTGCGTCGCTTCGCAACTGAGGTAAATGTGGTTGCAAAATTGCAATTAAATTGATTACAGTTTTATTTTATCTAGTGTAAACATTTTTTTTTTAAATTATTTTCTGGCTCTTCAAAAAGATTTGTCGTATCCCTTAAATTTCTACGAACTAACCTCACATAATTCTTTAAATGTACATTATTACGAAATAATTACATAATTTTTACTAATTTGAATAATTGCTTGCTTGTTATCATCTTCTTCTAATAATATTCCAATAAATAATAAATTTTGTTGTTGATTTATTATAATAAGGTCAAAGTATGTAAGCTTATGGCTAGTTCATCTGTCCCTGTAAATATTTACGAATCTGTAAGAGTTTACAGAAAAACTGTTAGCTACAGAAGTGATCAGAATCGCAGTTTTGATCGTAGCGTCATACAGGCGTAACGAGAAGCGTTACAGACCTTACAGATATGAGCAGAATCGACCCATAAATTATTTAGTAACAAATCACATTTTCTAGTGACTATAAATGAATAAACATATGTTCGTATTAAAATAATTTCGGAGTATTTTTTTTTATTATGGTTAAAGTTCTATCACTGCAAATGCACGGACAACGGTACGACTGGTACTAATGCGAAATTGTCATCTGCAGTTAAACTGTGACATAAATACGCAAATCGCAAGCACTTAGTTTTACGGCGAGAGCCTCGCGAGACTCTCACTCGAGAAAGAGTCGAAGAACGAAAAAATGTGCGAGAACGAGAGTAAGATCGAGAAGCCAGATCCGAAAACGAGACGAGATCGATATTTTATATTTCTCGTCCCGTCTAGCCTCGCGTGCATCACTAGAAATCCTTCGTATTTGCATTAAATGTACCCCCTGACATAAAAGTTATTCCTAGGTATTTGTTGTTATTTGTAAATTTGTATTTCTTGATTTTGACAAGTATGTAGAATTCTTCGGCGACATCTAAATGCACTACAGAGTGGTATTTTCGAAACTTGAACCCAAGGTTGAAATGAAGGTTTTTTTTCGAATGTGATTGGCTACCTCCGGTCGAATATAGTGGCACAATTTAACAAACCTGTATGCCATATATATATATGATATATTTTTTCACAAAAATATGTTGAGTTTCAAGTAAAGTATCGTTTGCGGTATATCAATTGTAGCTAAAATCTAATATGTTGTTCTCATTGGCATAAAAATCTTAAGTAAGTGCTATAAGTAATTCGGATTTAATATAGTTTTTCATTTAAAACTGTTATGGGCTTTAAATAAAGTACCACTTATGTTTGTCCAATTTTACCCAAAACCTAATCAATAATTTTAATGTTAATACGAAAAATAGAATTTTTTGGAAGATTGATATGAGTTATCGTAGAAGAAAAAATCGTCTCACACACACAATACACAGACGCATAGACAGACACACAGCAATCATTGCAAAAATAGTACCTAAAAAGAAGTTATACACCAAAAACTGGAAGTATCAAATATCACAATACCACTTTCATAGATATTAAGGCGGTCAGTAGAAAGTGAATATTTTGAACAAAATTATTTATGTTTCTGTATTTCTCAATCTTTTTTCTTCACATAATCCTCCAGAGTGTTAGCTGTGCTTAGTCCCGTTTGGCCCGCCATGGCCACAGGTCAGGTTGTTTTTTGAAAATTTCTTTACAATTATACATTCCATTTTACTACATCTTCCAAACTGGTCTAATATATCAAAATGAATTAATAGTTACTAAGCGATCAGTGTTTTATTCTATTAATATGAAAGCTCTGGATAAATATCATGATTTGATTTAAATTACATGTAATTAGTAGATATAACATCTTGTAATAAATGCTACTAATAAACTTGTAACAAATGGAAGCATTTCTCTGACAATTAACAAGGTGCAAATGTTCTTACTCTCACCCTCAGTAAAATACAGTGCTGAGAATATTCACTGTTCATTTATATTAACAACCCTTTCCAGTGCCGCATATTTCATATTTTCTTTGTAACAAAATTTTAAGGTAATTAAACTGAATCATTATTTTTGCGTTATAATCAATATTGCTTTGCACATTTTGTAAGTAGTAGCTTTGTTCTTAAACAAATATTAGATGATTTATTTCATATATTTATATACAAGATGTTCAAAATATAGAGGTCAAAATTTGGAGAGCATCTAGTACTGACCAAAATGAGTAAAAAAGCTTAATCAATATGGGTCCGATCTTCAATAGTTTCCGAGATATAAGACAGCGAAAAATTAGTTTTTACGGGGTTTATCTCTACTATCTCGAAAACTATAAAAAAAAATAGTACGAAGTTAAATGTGACGACCTTGGTTAATTGCTGTGGTTGTGTCAACAGATACGAATACTTACATTGGGATTTTAATTGAGGTATTTTTTATCTAATAATGTTATGAGAGCATTTCGTTTAGTTTAATAACTTAAATACATAAATAATGAAAGTATCATCATCAGTTTCAGATAAATCATAAATTTCCGTTTTGTATTATATGTATACTAGTATTATATGAATTCAGTATTTTTTTTATTTTTTCTTAATGTATTATTTTAATTTTTTTTTATTTATTTTACAGCATCAAAAAAAATAAACAAAACAGGTACAAAATTAGTACTTGAGGAAGATGGGACTGATTTGGATTCAGAAACAGCCAGTTATTTTAATTAGAAACCATTAATAATGCTTGCCGAAGACGAGACATGGCAGCCAGTGCCGATAATATCTCCATCAACATCATCTAGTATACTAAGTTTTATTGAGAGTGATTTGTTCTCACTTCTTCCAATGCCTTTTCAATCTCAGACACTTACTTCAGAAAACGATCAACAGCAAGCATCAGAAATTCTCGTAGACCTAACAGAAGATTTTTGGCATACTTACAGTATTCCATGGTAATATTTGCATCCAGATCTTATTAGTGCATTAGAAATAAAGACCAAAAGCAAAGCTCTTCCAAACAGAGTAATTGACTTTGTTGTAGAAGAATTAAGAAAGATAAAAAAATGTATACCTTCTAAATGTTTTAAAATAATAATCAGGAAAATGATAGATAGACATCTAGATGTTTTTAAAGATGTTGACGATGATGAAATAGAATTGGGCGATGGTATTCCCTCTGTTCTTCATAAATTAGTAGACAGAAATTATTATTTAAATCGCCCACATAAAATATCAATCAATAGTTATTGCAATACAAATACCTGCAATTCATCACTGCAAAAAAATGTTATCTGTCAAAGCTGGTTTCACAAACTAGCAACCAGAAGAATCCTCCAAAAAAGAAACCACAAAAGAAACAACAAATTTTGCAAAAATTTGCATTCAATTCAAACTACAGCCAAGAAGAAGAATAAAATGTTTTAATAAATTTGGAAAAAACTTCTGTGAGCGTTATTCCAAATTAATATTTTGTTACATCGATTTTGAGTTATTTAATAAATTCTTTAGGCAATTAATGAGTATTACTGATTACACCACCTCTATCATTATAATGGTAGGTTCGTGAACATTGAACAGGGCGGTCGGCTATCTCTTCGCGTATTGTTTTTCAGGTTCCGATTGTGCATATTTTCAGAGAATAGTATTTGTGAAATGGTGCTGATGCCATACTCAAGGTGTGTGTGAATCACACCGGAAATAATCGCTATTACAGAAACGTGGTTAACTAATGAAACATACAGTTTAAGTAATAAATTTCAATAATATTCTATTATAAATTCGAAAGGAATTAAAGAGAAAAGTAGAGGACGCACAAGCGGAGGGTTAGCTATTTTCCTTAAGAAAAAGTGCACTAAAGAATTTACTTGTCTTAGTCAAAATGAATATTGGATTATCCTTCACCTCAAAAACCGGTAAAATTAGTATTATTTTAGGACATATATTTTAAACCGAATTTGAGCTTCGATATGATTTTGGAATTTTTACATGACAGGATAAATGATATTAAATGTAAATATAGCAATAGTAGTTGGATAATAGGAGGAGATTTCAACAGTAGAATTGGCTGCCTGAATAATGTTTCCACAGAGATGCTCGAGGATGGTAATATTTTTACATCCAGAAAATATTTGGATAATACAATATCTGGTAAAGGTCAAACTCTCACTAATTTTATGGAGGAGAACGGCTTTATAGTCTTAAATGGTAGGACATATAGTGACCATCCCGCTCAATTTACATATTGTAGTACGTCTGGCAAAAGTGTTATCGATCTAGTGTGGTGCGACATTCAAAGCTGCAATATAATTAATGATTTAAAGGTGAACACGAGTGTTTATTGTTCTGACCATTTCCCCGTAGTCTTAAACTAGACATTTCGGGCGAAACTCACCCACAACTTGTGCAAAACAGTTTAAACAGACAAAGTCTAAAGTGGAACCCAAACTTAGTGCATCACTACAGGGAACTTATGAAGTCATCACCAAATGTTGCCGTACAAATTCAATTATGATTGCCTAAAAAATCTGTTTATGCAATATTCATAGACTACAAAAGAGCTTTTGATTCAGTGCCTTATATATTATTATGGAATACATTGCATAACTTAGGTGTAAGTAGTAAAGTAATAAAAATATTAAGTAACTTTTATAATAATGCATCAATAAAAATAATATTAAAGGACCATACGCATACATCTAATATTGAGATAACCGAAGGGGTACTACAGGGTGAAATCTTAAGCCCACTACTTTTTAGCTTATTTTTAAGCGATATTGAAAACTATTTTTGCAATAAAGGGGCAGAGGGTCTAAACATTGATAATAAAGTCTACATTCTTTTATTGTTGTATGCGGACGATCTTATAATCTTTGCTGACTCCCCAATGGACGTACAAATGAAGTTAAATATTTTAAATGAATATTACACTGTTAAAGGACTTACAGTTAACGAAAGAAAATCACAAATTGTGCGATTCCATAGAGGTGGGACAAGTAAAATAAAGGAATCTTTAAACTTGGAAACAAGTTAATTGAAATCAGTAATAAATACATTTATCTGGGTATTCCTTTCTCGAGCTCTTCCGTATTTTACGATGCAACAAACCATGAAATTTGTAAAACCAATATCGCAACGGGAACTACACTTAACTTGTTAGCAAATTTAAAAACTAACGACTGGAATACCAAAATAAGGTTATGTACATCCATAATTGAAAGCACTCTATTATATGGCTCGCAAATATGGAGTATCAGATACATTGACAAATTAGGTATAGCTCAATCAAACTACTTGAAAAGACTATTATACTTAGCAAAAATACACCACATTATATAGTTCGTCTTGAAACAGGCACTACAAAAATTGTAGTTAAAGTATTAAAATTAATAATAAATTGGTTGATAAAAATCTGGAATATGCCTAATTCAAGGTTCCCCAAAATCTGTTATAAACGACTCTGTGAATTAGATAAGAAACCCAATAATAATATGAAATATAATTGGGTTACACAAGTAAAATATATGTTTGAAAAATTTGGTTTTGGCGATCTCATAGAAGCAGAAAATGCATTGTTGCTTAAAAATAGTATAAATATTATAGTTACAGACGTGGAAGAACAATTAAAACAACAAGATCTAAATAGAGTCGCAAATGGACAATTTTGTACAATATATAAAAATTTATAAGTAGAAACGAGCACCCAAACGCATTTGCTAATGAATTTAAGTATAAAATTCGCTAGATTAATTGCATAACTACGTACAGCTAGTAATATGTACATCAGAATTGTCATAAACAATATAACATATAAAATTAACCCTAATGAGTTATGTAGTCTATGTAATAAGTACGAAATGGAAGACCTAAAACACATATTGTGTACTTGTCCAATTTATATCTATTTAAGAGAAACCTGGCTCCCTAGTTTAAATATAACATTTTATTTCTGAAATATCTTCTGCCTTAGATTTGTGGTTATATCGATTATTTTTTTTGTAAACGCACTGAAAACTCTTTAACATCCATTTCAAACTTTTTGTATAAAATAATTAGGAGAGCAATGCACACGGAAAAAACTGACGCCTGTGTTTCACTTTCCGTGATACACCCTGCGTATGTATGTATTACAATAAGTTTTTCGCTTTTATTTTTGTGCTTAAGTATACCTATTTACGAGTAGGTACATAGTTTCATGTTGTACCTTGTTACCTTTTTGTTAATAAAAACATGACAATGAAATAACATGAATATGCATTTGTTTAATTAGTAATTATCCTGATGAGATGAATACTCGACTATGATGGACTATTTTCCTTGTTCCCTGATATAAGGAAACTGGATAGTCAGAAAATTGTAGGCTTAAGTGGAGTACACTCTTTTTAATTTGTCAAGCTTTCGGTTATAATTTTAACTATCTTCAGGACACTGTAATACAATAAAGACTTACAATACGATCAAAAATAGTTTGGATAATAAGTACTCACATTAGTTGAGATTTTAAAAAATTTTTTTTTTTTACATTTACAAACATGCTATATTAAAACGTGCACAGGCACATGGTACAGTGAAATGATAAAATAATGTAGTGGTTATCACAATAATGTTCAGCAATTAACTATTATTTTATTATTAAAACTATTTTAAATTAGTATGAGCTGTCGAAGTAAGCACGTGAACAACACCATGTTGGTTACAATCTAACTGTCAAAAGCCACTAAAACAGAAATAGTTTGTAACTACAAGGGTGCGTTCTGTAGTTCCATGTTTTTTGTATTATTTGATAATTATAACAAATAAGTGTAAATATGGCTCAGTCCATCAATGTCTGTTCGTTTATTTATAGGGTTATGGGTATTATTAATGTGTATCATTTCTAGAAATGTTCTTTTTAATAAATTTGGTTCAGTGTCTAATATTTCTGTTTCATTGTATAACATATTGTGTTTGTATTTATTGCAGTGCTCCGCCAATGCACAGGATGTAGGTTTTAATTCGGTGTCACTAATATGAGATGCTATTCTACTTTTGAGAGTTCTACATGTTTGGCCCACATATTGAGATTGGCAGTTAGCGCAAGAAATACGGTATACCTTATATACCAGATCTTACACCTCAAATCACTAAAGTTCTAAAACATGACGCAGTCAAAATTGCCTTTAAAAATAACTTAACAGTAGGCAGTATATTTTCAAAATTAAAGGACAAAAATTTGTGTTTATATCGATTTTTTTTTTGTAAACGCACTGAAAACTCCTACTTAAGAAGAATCTATAAACGTACTGTTTTTCGTTTTCTAGAGGTAGTATGCCTGTTTTCAAAACTGACAGATGAATGACTTACAACGTTAAATTGCTGTCAGTCAACAATGATAGATAGATATCCAGATTAAGTGAAGTTTTTAGCGGGAAGCTGATAACTGATAAAAAACACGTAATCATAGTTTTGACAAGTCGCATTTCTTATCCTATAGAATTATAAAATTAACTCAATAGAAAAAGTAGTATGAAAAACATATGTTTCATAAGACCTGTTCGCTTGTGCGTTAATTGATGGAATTTTCAAATTAGTTTTTTTTTACTATTAAACAATTATTTATTCTTATAGTTTTGCTCTAAAAGTTAAAATATAGCCACTTTTCGCACTTATTTAAGATCCCAGATTAAACTTTTATGTTCCGGTTTTCGATGCACACCTGTACGCTTGCTTGAACAACACTGGAAAATGTTGAAAAATTATTTCCAAAGTAAGTGCTGTGTTGCAGAAATTACGAAATTTAAAAATTGACGCAGTCAAGGAAAACATACATCGTGTTATAATAGAGCCACAAACAATTGACAATTTACTGCAAAATTGGGTTAACAGAATACGCTACTCATGGTTACTGCCATTCCAGCCATTTTAATGAAATACTTGTTTTTCATAAATAATCGGAAGGTGACTCTCTTTAATAAAGCAACAATCATTAGAAATTATTAAACGGTATAGTTTGAATAACAATTTCGGAAAGAAACTAACAGATGGCACACCCGTTACCTACATATCTCTTTGTATAAAAAAATCAAATAAAATAAAATTGGCGAAAGGTATTGTGCTGGCTACAACAGATTTTTTATTTCAGATTTGAAGTATTTAAGCCTCACTTACAGTTACTTTTTTAATGCATAATGTTAACACATAGTGCTAGTAGATAATGCGTAATGAAGTTTGTTATATGGCAAGACCCAGGACCATTCGCAGCTACTATTTAAGGTATAATGCATAGCAACAAAAGTTTGCTCCAAAATTTAAGCACGCATTATGCATTAAGTAAATTTGTAACAGCTGTCAAAATAAATTTTTCCAAATCTCAAAATCTTCAATGTCGAAGAAAATAAATAGTGGCATCTAATTCTATATTTGTTTCGTAATGTGCTCAAATAAAATTAAAAAAATAAAATACGCTTCACCAGTCCCTTTCTGCCATTATGAACATCAAGAATGACAAGAAATTTTTATAAATACAGATAACCACTATCAATTAAATGTTCGTAACAGGCGAAATATAATAATCCTAGCGTCTGTCAGCCAATGCAACAGTTGAACTTGCGAAGTATAATCTTCCCAGCTAAAGGTGTTTTTTTTTGCTTAGATAGAACTTACGAAACTATCAAACGAGCTGTCATACTGCGCTCACTTTTTGACATTTATGATTAGTATACTCTGGAAAATCATCATTAATAGATTCACGCTTGAACAATGCTATCAAATTATCCAAATTTACTTTGAAAATCAGTCGTCGATTCGCGCAACTTATAGACGACTTCGTGATTTTTATGGCGCACATAATCGTCCATCTAAGTAAGCCATCTGTCGAACTGTGGATAGATTTAATACCACATACTCTCTAAATGATGCAATAACAGACGTCATTACATCCAGAAAAATGCACCATTTGGTGCGGTTTACACGCTGGTGGCATCAACGGACCTTATTTCTTCAAAAATGAGGCCGGAGCTCGCGTTACGGTCAATGGAGATCGTTACCGCACCATGATCAATAATTTTTTTGTTTGAAAATATGGACGACATTGATCCGGACGAGATGTGATTTCAACAGGATGGCGCTACGTGCCATACGGCGACCGCAACCATCGACTTATTGAAATCAAAATTTGGCGATAATTGATTTCGAAAAATGGGCCTGCCAATTGGCCCCCAAGGTCGTGCGAATTGACACCTCTCGATTATTTCCTGTGGGGCTACGTGAAGTCACTGATTTATGCTGATAAACCAGCAACAATTGAAGCCTTGGAGGCCAACATTGTTCGTGTTATTCGTGACATACGGCCAGCAGTGCTCGAAAAAGTGGCCCAAAATTGAACGTCCAGAATGCGCTTCGTTAAGAACAGCCGCGGTGGCTATGCCCGAAATCATTTTCAAATGTTAATGCCATGTATTGATCTTTCGAATAAATAAAAAAAAATTCATTAAAATTTAATTTTTTGTGTTACTTTTTACAATTTGAAGTTCTATCAGGCTGAAAAAAACACCCATTACTACCAGCCAAATGTAATTGTTTACAAGTATTAAGGCCGGACTTCTCAATGTAGCGTAGGTGAAGGGGAGGATTATTACAACATGTTCTGGTGGTTAGCCAAGGGTTGAGGAACCACCTATTGCGTCGCGGGCAGATTGGACCGAAAATGGAAGTAGGCGAAATGTGGATAAGGATACTTACCCCGTGCCAAACGTACGTCATACGGAACTGCTGGGCGAAACGGCTGGAACCTTGTGGATTCCACTACACTGGGTTTTAGGATTCTTTTAAAGATATATCATAGCCGATTAGTTTAAACAGATAAATATATTGGAGTAAACAGAATAGCAATGAATACACAAATATAAATATATAGCTTATATAATAAAAGCGTGCGTATCTCAAATACGAAGCGAATATGACAATGAGAAGCGTAGTTTGACGTCGAACTGTTGTTCGCATAGTATCTCTTTGCGTGCGAATTAAAACTATTCGCATGGGCGTAACACGACAGAGCGTGTCCTAACGTTGAGACAAATTTCCTCTGATTGATTCATCATGCGACCGGCAAAGAATTTCTAGCTATGCATTTCTGCTAACATAGCAAAATTTAGCCGGCTGTCCCCTCATGTCTATATTCAAATGCATTACGCCATATAATCTATGCATTTTGATGCAGAAAAATGCTATTTTTCTTAATCTTACGCATTAGCACTACGTATTAAAATTATACCTTACGCATTAAAAAAGTAGCTGTGAATGTAGCTTTACAGATGTAAAATCTACAGCATATACGAATCTTTATACCTGTTGTTACTCTGATCTTAAAATACTGTAAGCTCTCACAAGAGTCCTTATCGATTTGAATTTGTCTTGAGGAGATAGCAGATAATAGAGAGAAACATTAAACACGGTCCGGCCCGCCCGAAGGAATAAAAATGTCTTTCAACCCCCTACCACCAACTTAACGAAGATTTAAACGCAGTTTCTACATAAATTAACTGAATGCCCGGTAAAATACTTTGTAATACGCCCCTGATCACAAAGTGAAGGTATTCGGACGATTTATATTTTTAAGGGACACTTTTGTAACCTCAAACCAAATGTAATATAAAAGTCATTTATTGCATAGAACATACAACTCTAGTTTAATCGAAACAATAGTTATGAATCAATGACAAATTGTGAAATTTACACTCATAATATTCGCAGATTAAAGGAATATTATAGAATTTTATAAGAAAAGCAAAACATAAAGAAATAAAAAAAATATTGAGGTGCAATATCCACATATAAAGCTATTAAATTTTATTGAGGAGAAAACCGCCACGAAATTAAATCGTAAAGAAAAATCTATAAATTGGATGAAAGCAGTTCTCTATAAGCAGGAACGAATCAATGACGCATACGAATATGTGGCAGATATATTGGAATAAATAATACTAGTAAAACTTTGACATTGTAAGGTTAATTTATTTGGGTGAAGAAAAATCAGAGAAATATTATACATTGAAATAAAAGTTTATTTACACGATAAATAATTAAGATAAAGATAATAAAAATAACTAACACTATGATTAAACAAAATATAATTCTAATTTAAGACTAAGAAAATTATTAAATACTTAAACACTAAGGTTATTTATTTATACAATATTTATATAACCATATTTATTTATATTCACCACTCGTAGACTATTTATTTATATCACCAACTATTCATTTCACGATGCGTGTCTATATCAGTGTGCCCTGCTGGCTACCCTAACTCGTGGCTTCGGGTCCACGCACGAGACAATATTGTGTATTTTCTTTGTGTTTCTGTGGAAACTACCTATCGACCATTTAACAAATCAGAAGTAGGATTCGCACGGGATCCGCAATAGTGTATGTGAATTAGTGTTCTTTTGGTGAATTATAAAGAAAAAATCAAAATGGAAGCTATCTGCTACTCGATGAGAAATAAAGAAAAAATGTTGAGATAACTTTTATATCGTTTTTTGCGTAGAATATCGCGGCGTAATTAGATTCTTTCAAAACTTAATAATTCGCGAGATATAACACAAACATAATATTTTTTTATGTTGAAAATATTCTCATTTATTTTTTTATTTTATTACTTTTTCGATGATGTATAACAAGTATTCATTCTTTTGTTTTAAACATGAATAAAACATGAATTATTCATTTTTTGGAGTGAAAAATTATTAAATTTACTAAGATTTAATTTAAAAAAATCTGATGTGGCCAGCACAATACCTTCCGTCAATCCTGTGTATTATGTACAAATTCTATTCATAAAATGTCTTGCAAAAGATTATAAATTTCCAGTAATATTATTTGATGCAAATGGCACTTGACACTAACATTTTCTTCTTCTATAGTTTTTCCCTTTCGTTAGGGGTCGCTATTTTTTATTTTTTTCTTCTATTCATTTCTATTTTGCGGGTCATCCTCATGTCAAAATTTATTTTTTTGGTATTTTATGACTCCTTTTCTCGGCAACTGAATTCCCAATACTAGAGTTATTTCCCTTATTCTTTCATCGTTTACTTTTTATTGATATTGACGTCTGTCAATTTGAATTACCTGAATATATAGCAGTCTCCATGGTTAAGTTATATATATATATATATATATATATATATATATATATATATATATATATATATTAATTAAATTCTCAATATTATATTTCATCCATTAGAAACACATAAATTAGAAAAATGAGTATAAATAAAGGAAATAACATTAAAAATAAACAATGGATGATGTGTAATTGATGTTTTCATTTGTTTCTTAATAGTTTCTAATTTTTTTTTAACTCTAATAAATTAATAATTCATCGTTTATTCATATTTGAAACAAAAAATGTAGACTAGTCATTGTTGAGAAGCTTAGAAAATAAGGAAAATGACGAGATTATTTTCAACATGTTGCCATTTAAAAAACATTATGTTTGTATTATATCTCGAGAATAATTAAGTTTTGGAAAAAATCTACATAAGTACACCCCGATATTTTACCATATAAAAATTATCTAAACATTTTTCTTTATCTCTCATAATAAGCGAGGTACTTATTTTCAAAATAAGCTTAAATCAAGTTTTAGTTTGTAGCTCAAAAACAAAAGACGATAGAAAATTTCTGTAGTATCTATTAAAAGTGTCTCAAAAAGATGGCCCATAAAGGCCTACATCAATTTTCAATAACGTGCACAAAAAAAAAGTTTTTCATATAAGGAATTTGTTCCACCCTGCACAGTGAAATATTTTTCAGGGTCAGTAATGTTTCCTATAGATACAGAAAATTTAATTTTTAGTGTTAATGATGGTACTAGAAAACACGTTTTGAGAATATTCAAATTTTGATTGCTCAAGTAATAAATAACCCAAAGATCACGTTTAAAGTTTATGGCACAAATGTAGAATTGGTTAAATCATACAATTAATTCACAATTAATGCTACTACATGTATATTCATTTCAGCACTAAAGTTGACATTCTTGTAACTGAGGATATTTCAATGAATCCGATGATAAATGATTTTCAACCTAGGAAGTAGGTACACTATTCTCAGAAACTAAATCCAGGGTGAAAAAGGAATGGTGAAATAATTATTAATATTGACACTCGAACAACAATTAACATAATGAGGTAATACATGGAACTAGAAGGTATGTACAAAACTCTAGATCTCCCGTAAATTATGACAGGCTACATTGAGGAAACCTCTAAAGGTAAGCTTTTTAGATTTGTTACAAAATAATAATATGAGCATTGTTTTTCAGATAGCATTAATCAAGTAGGATGTACATATATGGTTGAAATGCAAATAAATTTAAATGTAGATAAACCAGTATATTACAAACGTTGGGTGTATGTTTTTTTATCAGTTATGCGGTAGATAATGTGATTAATTTATCTGATAATTAAAAATACAATTAGTTTAAAATGATACAACGTAATTACTTATAAATTGAATTTGTTAAATAATTGTAAATTGGCACTATATTATTAAGGTGAACATAATAAACTAGTTATCACTCCTTGTGAAATCAAGCAGATATGTTTGAATAAATGATACTAGTAAAACTTCGATATTGTGTATTTTCTTTGTGTTTATGTGTAAAATATCTATCGACTATGTACACGGAGAAAAATGTATACTTATTATAACAATAAATGTATATACTATAGCAATAACTTATCGTACGTATGGTGACAGCATTTTGAGTATCTACGCTAACAATATAAATATTACTAAAATATAGCAATATAATATGTGTAGATCAACAATAATTTTGATTACCAAAATAGTTATACTGTCAAGTTATAGTATCAATAAAATTTATTTACAATAGCAACGAATTATAGCTATACTAATTATACAAATTTGCTTTCGTATGTATTTTACATATTTAAAGTATCAATCTGATATACGTAACATCCCATTTCAGCAATATTTACATATTTATTTTAACAAGAAGGATATTAATACTAGCATTTCAAAATGCTTATTACAAGTATTTGATATATACACTTTAGCAATAAAATGTTAGCTAAAACTAATATCATTGATTGTTACATTTAGGCCTCTCGTGGATTTGTCGACTAGATCATTCGCGATTATTCATAGAATGCGAAATAGCAGAGTTAAATTTATTTGCAGGCTTAAAATAAATAAAAACAGAAAGTAATAATTTATTTAAGGCCTGTAATAAATTTAATCCAATTTACCTTTCTTTCCTATGGAAACTATGAATGATCGTGAACAATATAGACGCCAAATCCTTATGAGAAGCTTAAAATGTAGCAATCGACTATAATGAATTTAATTATATTTTATTGCGAATAGCAATGTTTATATCAAAACCATGTAGAATATAATCAAATAATCAACACCAGTATTCAAGTACAAAAATATTATATTTGTCAATGTCTAATTACATATAATAACAGATAGAGAATACAAGAACATTAAAATAGAAACTGTGCTTAAATTTAAAATAAATAATAATAAGTATAATTTCAGGTTGAACTATTCTATTATTTACTTTCCATTTATTGTTTGCGACAAAAGTTTATTTACGGTAATATTACAAATATTTTGCCTGTTATCATTTGTTAAGCATAATTTGTTATTAAGTGTTGTTTGGCTAGTAATGGTGCGTTTTAATATATTTTCAAAATCCTAAAATTAATGTGAATAAGTAGAATATTTTTCAAATCATGTTTTAGTAAGTATATATTTACCCCTGGAAAAACACTGTTTTCCTCCAAAGATTCTTTGAATTTTCCTAAAATAAAAAAATGTTTTAATTGAATCTAACATTAGTAGCTAATTTCTTATTACTTTTCGTTGCTTGCAGTTGTGCCGGTTGTACTTGCAGCTGTGCCTGTTCTACTACTTGCAGTTGAAGTTGTGTAGGTTGGGGTTGCGATGTTTCCGTTAAATCAGCATAAGATATCGGTATATTTACAATATCTAAACTTATATTGTCATCAGCTACGTAAATTTCACTGTTCGTACTGGATTCTGAATTATAAGTAGTAATACTTGTACTATCTTTATCTGTGTTGTTTTCATTAATGACACCAACCTACAACATGATAATTCATTACGAATTTGATAATCACGTCAAAAAACAAACAGGGATTAATTTATCTTTAACTACTTACAAATGTGCTAGATATTAAGTTTTTATGTTTTTGTTGAAACAGAAGTCTTCCTCCAATTTCTTCATTTATTTGTTCCTCTAAAACATAAAATATATACATTACTAATATACACTGCGAAAGTATTGTTATTAAATAAGAAAATGTAGGAAAAAGTACACATGGAATAAATTTACCTTGAAATAAATCTATGTAGGTCTCGAAGTCCCACTCGATAAGTATATTTTTTACATAATCTTCTGCCGTTTTATAAAACTTATTATTTTAATAACTATACTCTAATTAATACAAATATCTACACAAAACTACGCGAAACGAAGAGCTTACGATAAACGTGAAGACGCGAAGAATCTGGTGTACAGTCGTAGAGACTTGCGTTCTGCGTTGTCGACGATCCCATAACAGTACAAATATTCGTCTCCGCAATACTAGATATTTGTCTTTATTATATTATATTACTCTAACATATATCAATATATTTGTAATTTTTACAATAATACTAGCTACTTAGATTTATTATATTTTATTGTTACATTCAGCAAAACACAATTGCTACTAATTCTAGCAATATGTATATAGAATACATCATTATAAATGGATATAATAATAATACGATGTCGTTACACCAATAGCAATATTAATATTGCAACACTATCTACAAAATTAAACGCAAGTTTTTAGTAGTAAGTATATATATTGTTGTTGGAAGTATAATTTTCTTAACAATAAGTTTTCAACAATCTATTTTTCTCCGTGTAACAATTTATTTTTAAGTGAGTACTTATTAATTTATTTTGTGATTTTAAAATAATATATAGTTTTACATATGTCATAGTCATTATGAAAAATAAATATTTGGCCTTATTTTAAGCTTAAATAACTAAATCGTAGAAATGGGCTAAGTGGCCGAGGAGAAGTTAAATAAACGAAGAAAAAAATTGTGAAAAATTCATTGACCACGCTGGATTTTGAACCCAGGGCCTTTCTATATCTAGTAGGACGCTCTAACCAACTGAGCTACGAGTTCCCATCGAAGTCAATGAATATTTCACAAGTCTTTTTACAAATCGTAACGAGTACATTCTTCTGAATGGAGAGATGAATACTCAGCGCGAACATTGCGCATATATACAAATTATTGAGAACTTTAAGCCGTCACAAATACGTAGATTATAATTATTGTGGACCCCACTAAATGTTTAAATTGTAGAAATGGGCTAAGTAGGTCGAGGAGAAGTTAGTTAAATAAACGAAGAAAGAAACTGTGAAAAATTCATAGACCTCGCTGGGATTTGAACGCTCTAACCAACTGAGCTATGAGTTGTGACGGCTTAAAGTTCACAATAATTTGTATATATGCGCATTGTTCGCGCTGAGTATTCATCTCTCCATTCAGAAGAGTGTACTCGTTACGATTTGTAAAAAGACTTGTGAAATATTCATTAACTTCGATGGGAACTCGTAGCTCAGTTCGTTACCTAGATATAAGAAAGCCCTGAGTTCAAATCCCAGTGAGGTCCATGAATTTTTTACAATTTTTTTCTTCGTTTATTTAACTTCTCCTCGACCTACTTAGCCCATTTCTACGATTTAAACATTTAGTGGGGCCCACAATAATTATAACTTAAATAACTAAATAACATATGTTGTGAAAAAAATACGTAAAAATTTGCACATACCTTACTTGGACAAAAGCGGCGACTAGCTGTAAGAAATAGTTGGACTGATTCCGAAACAGTAATTAGGTGCCAGATTGTTACCCGACTTTTCAAGTAAAAAAAAGTTAAATCAAAGAAATAATTAAATATGAACAGGTCTCCAATTCCTATCTGAGACACCAACCCTAGAAAAGGCAAAAGGGCTCTCAGACAAAGAAAAGACAAATTAAAAGGCAAAAACAGTTTATTAAAAAAAAATGGATAACTTACAATCCAAGTCGTGCTGGTTCGTTCGTTCAATATTAGTGACTGAGTTCATTTTGCTCCGCTCACTATAGTAAGTCGTTCACTTGAATGACTTTTTCCAAACTCGCAAGCGCTGTTCATGTGTATGTTAGCTCTTTTCCGTGCTTCGTGCTATATTTAGTGGAGATATGCTACTGTGCTATTTAGTGAGCGGTGAGCCATCTGTGCTAATATGCCGTACTGTGTTCGTTCATGGCTCACTAAAGTTAGTCGCTCAAAATGAACAACTCGTTCAAGTACCTTTGATCAGGTTCTTAACCGAGTCTTCGCGCGGAGGGATTTTTCACCGGTGACGTTGACGCTGCAATGCGAGTCTCAGAAGAACACTAAAGACTAATAACAAAAAATCTTAGATTTATATAGCTTACGAAATGGATAGAATAATTAGGAAACGCTTAGGATGAAAGAGACAAAAGATTCGCAACGAAACGCGTACTGCGCAAACTTATGAATACTTGCGCCAGTAAAAGACGTCATCCCTCTTCAGTCATCAGCGATTTACCAGATTGCATATGTCTGCGGGAAAGTTTACATTGACCAGACTGGTTGAACTATTTCAACAAGATTGAATGAACATCATCGTTCGATCAGATTTTCAAAACCAAAAATAATAATCTCAATCATTGTGACGGTTTAGATCTTAGTCGAACATGGCCTCCTACGTTAAATATGTTGTAATTTGTCACCACAGTTACCTGTTGCTAATGTTTTTGTTATTAATTATTTATATATTTGTTGTTTATTACCTGAAGAAGGCAGTAGTTCATGCTGTCGAAACGTCGGTTTTCATAAAAATAAGCAGAACTAAAACTAAAAAGGTTGTATCATTTTAACATATTAACACTTTTTGAAGTACAATTCCCAGGATTAATATTACATCTCATTTACATTATTTGTCAAAAACTAAAACAACTGTGAATTTTTTGATCACGATTACTTGATTCATAAATCAATTTGTTGAATTAGAAGTGTTGATTTATAGATCAGCTTGATTCGAATCTGTTGATTATTAATCAACGGATCAATGGTGAATTCGCCTGTTTATATTGAAAAAATACATGAATTTTAAAATAGATAAAGTTTATTTTGACCTATATTATTCAATGAAAATCGGAGTTGTAATCTGATTTCTCTTCATCATCTATTTTTTCACCACTCGTCCTCAATTATCTTACCATTTATCTATTGGAACTTCTTCAAAAGCCGGAGAAACCTTTTTAGTAATAATATTATAATATCTTGTACATAGGCGACGAGTAAACTAATAATAATTTACAAGTAATATTGTTGATATATAATTTACCAACATCCACATGCAGTTCAAAATTATGAATAATAGTCATTATTTCCTTCGATATACCAATCAGAATATTTTTAATAAAATAGATATGCAGAAAATGAATTTCCAACATGTCATATCTTCATACCCACAGTTGCAACACAATGAATACATTGTAATGTTCACCCAATTTTAATAAAAATATATAATAATAATAATAATAACGTTTATTTGTAATTCACAGAATAGTATTACAATAGGAGGTTGGTAGAATTTTTACAATGGATTTTGTTATTAATTTAAGTACAATAAAAAACATAACATAGCAATATTTTGAGACATATAGTAGAGTTTTTTTTTACAAAAAATTATATTTTGAAACAAAAATTCATAATTATTGGTTTAAAATGAATGCTCTAATTTGAAGGGCATTTACTACAAAATTATATATATTTAACAATTTATTCTTATCAATTTTTGCTAATATAGAAGTGGTAAAACCTTCTTCCGTAATATTTTGGAGGTACGATGACAAATAATGGTTCCGAAGGGCAGAGTATAATGGACATTGTATCATGAAGTGAAAAATATCTTCCTTTTCTTGTAGGTTGCAAAAGGTGCAGTTATCTTCGGCTCCAAGTTCATAGGGCTGTCCCTTGATATAAAGTCTCGGCTTCATGGTATTTGCTAAACGGATTTGACTCATAACTTTAGTGATGTTGATATTTACTGAAAAAGATAGATAATTTTCGTTAATTTGAATTAGTTCTTTGTAACAGATACTGTATGTAGATTGGATGATTCGGTTTTTGTCAGCATCTTTCAACATTTTTTTGTAGCGTTCAATCATAGTTTCTCGATGACTTTTTAAAATCACGCTGCTTTGTTTTTCCCAAATCCATTCATAGTTTATTTTCGTTAACATGATTTTAAATTGTTGTACCCAGTTATATCTGATTTGTTCTGGGTTTAATTCACTTTTTTGTACTAATTTGTTGTAACACATTTTCGGAAATCGGTTGTTTCTCATTACCAATATTTTATACCACCAATCTATGGCTTTTGTGAAAATACGCAATTCCATATTTATTAATTGGCATTCATGTCGTACCATATAATTGGGAGTATTTCTTTGCCAGCTGAATAAATCTTTTAAATAACCTACTTGTGTTTTTTCGAGCATATTAATGTTCCAGACTTCAGACGAATAAATATATATATGGATTATTAGTTTGGGGTTATGAAACGAAAGTATAAAAAATCTTGTATGTAGTATTCGAGTAGATCGTAGATCCAATATAGTATACAACTCGCTATAATGGCTATTATTATCTTGGATGATTACAACCCTTGCTCGCTTCCTCGCTCGTTTTGCAAACATTATCCTCAGTAATAAGAGCATCAATTATAGCGTCGTTGTATATATTTTATGATAAACTAAAGCGAAAGGTCTGTAAGATTTATAAATTACTATTAAATAGTTCGGAGTTATAAACAAATTTAATGTTGGGGATCTATTTGATCTTCCCGCGCCTTCTTTACCTATTTGAACCCGTAATTTATTTTTATGATTTTAATATTTTTTTACATTTATTATGTTTTAGTATTTGTTATTATCACAAAATTGTTAAAAAAAATCTTGGGGCACTAGGGGCTTAGAAACAATGGGTCGTAAGCGACTCACTGCGAGCAACCTTTTATACAAAACGAGTATGTAGTCATGCTTGAATGGAAATAAATTACGATCGAGTAATAAAATTACAATGTGGTTTACAATTTCTATGTTTATAAATATAATAATTAATAATAGTAATTATTATAATAATGTGAACAATATAGCAAACACTAAACTAAACATATCCTCCGATATGTTGAACAAAACATTTACCACCACAGAGACTGATATAGTGCTGATACAAGAGCCTTATATTTATGGAGGAGTAGTAAGGAAACTCACTATATCTATAGGTAATCTCACTTACAGTCATGAAGATGCCTCTCCAAGAGCAGGAATGCTCATTAAGTCATCAATTAAATACATTCCTGTAACTAAATTCATATTTAGGGATTTGGTATGCGGTGGAAGCTATACTATCGATGAACGGGGGAATGAAAGAGGTAGTTATTGATGCACCACCTCCACTTGTAAACGACCTTATTTCCTACTGTCAACGTAGGAACAAACACTTCATTTTGGGCTGCGATGCAAACGAACATCACACAGTATGGGGTAGCACTGATATAAACACTAGGGGTGAATACCTTTTTGACTTTATATCTACTGCTAACATAGACATAATAAACAGGGGTAAAGAACCCACTTTTGTAACTAAGAATAGGCGCTAAGTACTAGATATTACGCTAGCCAGCCCAAAAATTAGCTCAAAAATAAAAATCTGTTGTGGCCAGCACAATACCTCTCGCCACTTCCTTTTTTTTTGGTTACATAAGTATTGACAACTGACAAGCTGCGACATGACATCTGGTGGGAAAAATATGAACTTTCCGATTTGGTACTATATTGTGACTGTATGCTTGAGTTACATGTGGTTTGATCATTTGATGTGAATAAAAATGGGAAAAATTCGTACAAATTGTTGTATATTCTAACGTCACTCTCAAGATCTGGCCGAGACACAGGCATTGGGTCTTATAATTTTCCGAAACATGGCCAAAATAAAGTTAAAATTACGACAAGAGCAAGTGTTGAAATGGATATGGATCGACGAAAAGCATGGGAATATGCAATTCGTAGTGCAAAACAAATAACAAAACATATGAAAGTTTGTTCTCGTCATTTTAAATCGGATAATTACATATTTCGTGGTCTTTATCTATCTTTACACGTGCATTCTGCACTAATAATTTTTAAATTTTCTCTAAATGTATTTTGATTTCATGTGGTTTTGCAGAAATTGCACTGGTTCGCAGACAAAGTGCAAATATTACCCACATTATACCGTCATTTTTTAATACTCCACATAATATTATGTGGTTAGCGTTTATAATTCGCTCACCTGCGATCATCTATTTCGATTGATTAAATATATATAAAATTATAAATACAATTTTAACATATCTTCTATAATACATTTAAAAGTAGCTGTTGCTTCCAGAAATCTAAAATGTTCTGTGGTACCAAACCCCATTTTAAGTGAAAAAAAATTGCTTTTGTTGTTTGTTCTCATATGTCACAGCACTGCGAGTACCAATTCAAAAGCAGCTGATCGGCCCGATGGTGCTGCCGCCATCGGACATGTCAGTTCTCAATAGTGCGCGAACAGTAATGACACATTTTTGGGCTTGACAAGCAGATGTGTGGGCCCGTTTCAGAATGATAATTAGTAATTATGTACATAGATGTCAAATGTCAGAATTTTACATTAAAAATTTCAAGATTTTCTAAATTTACGTAGTTAATTTATCACCAGGAGTTTAAAATTTACTTGTCGTAAGCCTTAGATATTTAACATTGAATTCTGCTCCACATAGAATTGGAAAATCACTAAATTTAGAATGAGAATATATGATATTTGACATCTATATACATAATTACTAGCTATCATTCTGACATGGGCCCCCATATCTGCTTGACAAGGCCAACAAAATCACATGACTGCTCGCGCCCTATTGTATTTAACATTTCTTGTATACCTACACTCTACAGCAAAAATTCTACTTACACATATATCTATTCCTTATATTTAGATTGTTTAATTTTAAATTCATTTTATGAAGAAATTTTGTCCTCTTCTAATTTTTCGAAATGTTTCCAATTCATTGTCAGGATTGACAGTATTTTTGAAGGATATATGTAATATACCTATAATATTAAATATTTAGCTATTAATACTTTAAGAAATAATATAATGTATGTACTTCCCAGAAAAAAGTCTTCAGTAATGTCTCCGGATTTCTGACACTGACATTTATCTGTCAGTTACAATCAATTTAAATTTTCAACTATTTTCCATGGCCATTCTTTCGGCTGTAAAATTTATTATAACAGATTATTTTACATATTATATTTCTTTTATCTCTAAATCTATAGAATATATAATAAAATATTTAAATGTATCAGATAGAGAATTTAATTTTCTTTAATATTACCAAGAAAAAAATTCAAAAAATATTATTTAGAAGATTTTTTTTCAAGAATATTCTACTTCCGGTTGTCCAATTGTTACCAAAACCTTTTCAGATCTTCCCATGAATGTCCGATTGGGAAATACGTAGTTAAACAAATTTAGTCTTATAGTTTTTGAGTAACTGTCCTTCCAACATCCCACACACACACACACACACACACACACACACACACACACACACACACACACACACACACACACACACACACACACATACACACACACACATATCCACACACACACACACACAGACATCATCGTAAAAATGTTAAAATCGAATTGTATGGACCTTAAAACGTGCTTATTCAATAAAACCTGGATATGCGATTTTTAGCATGAATCCATTACCTCTCTTAACGAGAGGTAAAAAAGTGGCATGTCTCTAACGAAGCCTCATTCTCAAATCATAGGTATATTAAGTTTGAAATAGAGGTAAAATAAAAAAGACCTTACTCAAGCTCGGGTTCCGAAACTAACAGGCTGGGCCTTCTATGAAGGCTATATAAAGTCTGAAATGGAAGCACGCAAAGTTAGTGCTTCCAGTTCCTTCACTGTATTATACAGTGGAGGAACTGGAAGCGGCTTCAACTGAATTACACAATTTACTACATTGAGTTTACGAAAATAGCTGTCCATTAAAGCTGCAACAAACTACCAAGAAGGTACTCTGGTGGAATGAGGAGCCAGGACACCAAAGACTTTTACTTAGATGGCTATATTCTAAGGGAGATACGTCTAGATGAAATGGCCATGTCTGTCTGTGATACAATGACGATAATATACAATTTTGATCAGTCCTATAAAGTAATCATTGATGATCGCCTTCAGTGGATAATAGGAGGGCCACACTTCCCAAGGGACTTTTTGTCCTAGTTTACGGATGGTTCAAAACTAGTCAGGAGAAACTGGAGTGGGTATATTTGGTCCAGGTTACCAAATAAAGTAATCCACAGGCACCAGTCCCACCATATTTCAAGCAGAGATCTACGCAATAAATCTCTGTGCTCAAATAAACCTAAACAAAGGTCTCAAAGGAGCAACAATCAACATATTGTCAGACAGCCGGGCTGCTTTAAAGGCACTAAGTGCCTTCACTTGTGAGTCAAAGCTAGTCTGGAATTGCGTGCACATCCTACAACAACTGGCCAAAGATAACCACGTCACTTTGTGGTGGGTACCAGGGCATGAGGGAATTATAGAAAATGAAAAATCAGATGAGCTCGCCAAAAAGTGAGATAAACTACCGTTTTACGGGTCTGAATCTTCTTGTGGACTCTTTGAAAGCCATATAAAGAAGGAAATCAAAAACTGGGAAGAAGTATCCATAGCTTCATATAGGAGGGACATCCTGGGCCTTAGTCAGTCGAATAAATTCATTTCACCCTCGTTGACAAACGCCACAGAGCTATTAGCACTCAGCAAGAAGAACCTTAGAACTATGACAAGTATCTTTACTGGTCATTGTCCTCTGAAATAACATCTATGTAAGATAGGTATAGCTGAAAACAATATCTGTCGATTCTGCGAAGAGGATGAAGAAACTTCGGAACACATTGTATGTGAATGCCCAATTGTGGCCGTAAGTAGATTTAACCATCTTGGTAAAAGGTACTTCGCGGCAAATGAGATCGGGAAACTGACTCCCGGAGCTGTAATTGGCTACTTAAGAACTCTGGAACTACTTCCAAAAAACTAAGATAGGGCCATGTTACAAACTGATCTTATTGGTCGCAATGACAAAAGTAATTAACGCTTAAAGCCCTCAATTAATGAATGAATTAATGAATGAAGCATGATAGTCTTAGATGTAGACGCTGCTTACAGTACAGATTTTTACCATCATAACTAATGTTCGTACTTCAATCCATAAAGTTGGGAGAAATCAAGTAAATGAGTATTTTTAGTAGAAGATATTACAAATAAAATATTGTTCAGTTACGATTCGTAAGAAAGGCTAGTTAGATCTTCAATAATTCAGTTTCGGAGTTTGTGACAATTTTGAATTTTTACGGATCACAGAAGTAGATAATTTTTCCAGTGCGCTCATCACACCAGGTAAATAATTGTCACTAATTAAATCAACATCACCATGGCTATGTTTTATTAGTTCTGCTTTTGTCTGTAACTCATTTTAATTTAGACTATTGAGATCATATCATTGTTAAACCGTGTCTGAACGTCATATTCGGAAAGCATTAATTACTTTACTAATTACGTCAGTGTCCATAAGGTGACGCCTGGTAAACATACGCACAGTACGAATATATCATCATTATTACTGATATCGGCGTACAAAGCAGATTGGCATATCGCACATTCAGCAATGGCTAATATGCCGTGATATAATTTTTATATTTTATTGCCAATGCTAAATAAATCCAAATTTGTGTAGTCGTCTTCAGTAAAATTCTGCGTGATTTCTAGAAGCAACTCCAATTTATTGTCAACGTATACTTACAGAACAAGTTTGTGCAAGTTGTTATGAAGCATATAAAGCTGCGTACACACTTGAGCACGAATACGAATGAGGCAGGCCGCGGCCGCACGAGGCATGCAGTGTGGACGTTGCCCCGAGGCACGACGAACTGTTCGCCGAACAGTTCGGAACGAGCCAACTGCTGTCGGTCTATCAAAGGAATTCGTGCTCAGTGTGGACGTGTTCAAAACATTTGAACACATGATTTTGAATACATTGTAAAAATGGAGTGGACTCAAGAGTTATGTTTCGATCTTATAAATAAATATAAAAAGAAGGAAATATTATGGAACCCTCGGAATTCCAATTTTTACAATAAATTAAAAAAGAAGTCATTTAATAAAAAAGTACTATTAACATTATTAATGCGGCTTCGTCTCAAATAAAGTTGTGAAGACCATCTTCGCCTCTGTTTTTTACGTTTTTTGATTTTTATTAACTTTAAAAGTAGTATAACACTGATACAAGCCACGGGTAGTAAATGTTTATTCGACATTTCGCCTATTCGCCGCACAACACTGGAGCACTGCCGCGGTATGCCTCATGCGCTTCTATGTGGGAAAACGTTTATCCCATACGAGGCATTCTGTTCAGCCTCAATCTGCCTCATTCGCATTCCTGCTCAAGTGTGTACGCAGCTTAAGACGTAGTTCCCAGTCGGTCGAAAACGACGCAGCTGAATTTTATCGACAATTCCGCTAATGTTTATAAAAAAATGCAAAATACAAAAGTATACCGTGATAGATTATAGTTGAAACATGTTAATCATCTATTTTTAAATTCAAAAATCCTTTCCTTCTTAATAAAAAAATATGAAATATTAGAGAAAAATGCGATTTATAATGGAGAAAAATTAATATATTTTTTTAAAACTAACTGTATAATTTCTAGGCATTATTTTTTGAAAGATCGTAGTCATGATGATTATTGAATGTAGTTTGGCTATTAAGATAATTAAATTTAATATAACACTGTAGATAAAAAATTAAAACCGCATGGGTCGATATCGACCCACAGGCTTCAGTTGGGTTTAAATAAAAGAAATATTAAAATATACTAATTATATTCTAATTGACCACTGAATTCGTTGTTCATTTTTACTTTCATCTGAAAAGTTTAGATTTTTTTACGATTTTATTTCGTGACTCTCTTTACTTCTCATTCTCGTACGTTCAATGTTCCAATATTAATTTGAGCTAATTATTGACCCATTGTGTATATCCATCGAAAATGTTCACATTGTTTATTTTACTGAAAGAAATGAGAATAAAACAAAACTGTTTGATGATGACTCTATGTTTAGTTGTGGCACGTAACAAAGTTTCCGCATTAACTGTATGACGTATACCAGCTCGTGGAAGTTATTATAAATCAATATCGGGTGAAGTATAAAATTTACATTTCCGATCTAATTATCCATGGCAGTGGCAGCTTGCTTTTTGCATCATTGCATTATCTCTACTTTTACACACAAATATTTAAATGACACCCTCTAAACAGACTTTGTTGACTGTGATGGCGCTTGTCCCTGCTCGGACGTCATTTGTGACGGCGCTTGTTTGTGCGTCATTTGTCCTCTCTGCCAGCAAGGTTCGGGTTGCTCGGGCGCCTTCGGCGGATGCTGAAAGACGGGATAGTTTGCCGGATAGCTAACTGTGGAGGTGGGTTAGGGTTTGTCTCAGAAGAAGCACGTAGTTAAATTAACAAAGTACTTTATTATTCCCAACATAATGTAAACTTAAAATGTAACAAACAAATAAAGAATGAAAACCCTTTGTAAAAAAAACTGTGACGGACTGAGTTAAACTACAAGGGAACTGTGCTCCCGCGACACGGCAATAGCACAGTCACTTACGGCGGTAAGTAAAAATTGTAATTATCTAATAAAAGATAAAGTACAAAACGGACGGCGGTTTATCTCTGCGAGTGGTGAATTTCAATCACCCAAACTCGACTTAGAAAAATTACGGCGGAGTCTCTCTATCCACGAGAGACGGACGGCGGTGAAACTTCTCTCAAGTGTTCTTGCAGACTCGGCCGAAGCGGTCTGTATCGCAGCTCGAACCCAAAGACCCCAGAAGAAGGCGTTCGGGTGAACTCAAGAACTGACTTCTCTGGACGGTGCGCGGTCTTTTATACCCGGCATTTGGTATAACAAGACAATTCTCGCGTATTATGAAGAGGGGATAAACTTTACTTTAACATAATTTAATAGAAATTTTAATAATTTCAGGCAGTCACAGTTTGTCGTAAACCATCATAAAAACATTGTTACAAATATTATAAAATAATATTTTACAATAACAATAAGAATTTAAAATGTCAATGACACGCTACTCAATTCACGGCGGAACATAACCTCTCATACAATGACAGTTGTAGTGATCAAATAAATGTGTAACAAATCCTATCTACAACCAATGAACAGCATAACAATAATATACAACAATGCACACGCTTCATATCATGGTTTTATATTACACAGGTAAGTCAAACATACATTTATCTGAGTGCTAAAAATTCCAGCACGCTGCAATTTATTGTACGATATTACATCGTTGAGGTTAACCCGATTGTTTCTCGACAACAATGCTGAACGAGGTACGTATCGTCACATGACTTACCTGATAATAGCATTAAGGCACTATTTGTAGTATAACGACGAAATTAAATAACAAATTGCCCGACAAATCAAATATGAAAAATATGAAAAATTTAAAAAATCAATTCAGGTGTTAACAATTACTCACAATCTCATTCATATAACATTTATTGTTACAAAATCAATATTTCAGTATACATTTATACCTCAATCAGAGTCTATAATAAGCATTCGACATTAAATTAATAATATTAGCTTGAGCATCATCAATTTCATACAGATTCATAAATTTAAATTCATGTATATACAAATACGTTCGTTTAAATATTTAGTTTCACATACATCGTAAAAAAATTGCAAATAAAAACACATACACATCTGTTCCTCTCAAAATTGACAACAGAATAATGGGGTCCAGTACACATTTTTAAATTTTCCTTACCTACAGGTGACGGAAGGTATTGTCTTTGGTCAATGATGGGTTTTTAGTGAATATGCATGTATTAGGGTCCCTATAATACGGTTTTACCATTTTTACGATGATGTCTGTATGTATGTAGGTATATATATGTGTGTGTGTGTGTGTGTGTGTGTGCGTGTGTGTGTGTGTGTGTGTGTGTGTGTGTGTGTGCCTGTGTATGTGTGATGAAAGTTTCGGATCGCACCAACTGCAATATCAGATTCCAAAAATTATATTTTTTCATAATCCTCAAGTTTACATCCAGAAGAAGAGGAGATTAGATTTTGGTTATAATTGGTCAACCGAAAATGCCCTCATTTAAAGATTTTAACAGTTTTTCTTGAAAAACCGCAGTTAAATATCATTTATTGACATTTAACGTTATTATAACTAAAAGAATATATTATTCTCTATACGATTTGATTGCATTTTATACTTCTTATTCAATAGATATAGAGTTAAAGAATTATAAAGATAATAAATTTCACAAATCAACTAGCTATGCTAACTATGGAAACTGCTAATATATTTAGATAATTCAAATTGACAGATGTCAGTATCAATGAAAAGTAAATGAATATGGCAGAGATGAGGATGTTGAAATAGATGTTGGGGAAGACAAGATAAGATGGGAGGACTGCATGTATTACGGAAGATTTGAGAGAAAAGGAACTGAATGAGAAAGACACGCAAAATAGAAATGAGTGGAAGAAGATAATAAAAAGTAGTGACCCCCTAAGTAATGGGAAAAGCTAAAGAAGAAGATGTCAGCGTCTAGTGCAATTTGCATAGTTTGTGCGTGTGTGTATGTGTGTGTGTGTGTGTCTGTGTGTGTGTGTGACAAAAGTTCCGGATCCCATAACTTCAATACCACGATTCCAAAAATTATATTTTTTTCGTATTCCTCAAGTTTACATCCAGAAGAACAACTGATTAGATTTTGGTTATAATTGGTGAACCGCAAGTACCCTCATTTGAAGATTTAACAGTTAAATTAGATTTATTGACATTTAACGTTATTATAACTTAAAGAATATATTATTCTCTATACGATTTGATTACATTTTATACTTCATATTCAACAGATACAGAGTTAAAGAATTTTAAAGAAATTAAATTTTATAATTCAGCCAGCTATGCTAAACATGGAAACTATTAATATATTCATATAATTCAAATTAACAGATGTCAGTATCAATAAAAAGTTAATTAATGTGGCAGGGATGAGGATGTTGAAGTAGATGTTGGGGAAAACACGGAAAGATACGGTAAGAAACTAACTCTAGTATTACAAGTTTCTAGAAAGATAAAAGAAAAATGATTACATTGGTTTGAACATGTCATGAGGAGAAATGAAGAATTTTATTGGAACAAGAAAGAATAGTTTAGTATTAGGATGTTGAAAAAACAGAGGAAGACCAAAGATAATATGGAAGAACTGTATTGCGAAAGACTTGAGAGAAAAGGAACTGAATGATAACGACACGCAAAAATATCGACCCCTAACGAATGGGAAAAGCTAAAGAAGAAGAAGATGTCAGTGTCAAATGCAATTTGAATAGTTTTTTTATGAAATAATTTTACTGGAATTTTAGAATCTTTTGCAAGAAAAATTATGTATGGAATTTATACATTATACATAGGATTGACGGAAGGTATTATGCTGGCCACAACAGATTTTTTTTTCTGAAAGTTTGAATAAAATTATGAATTTTAGCTTTGTTACACTTCTAAAAATGTATGTCGTATGAGTGTATGGTTTTTGAAACAATTAAAAAAAATCTGTTGTGGCCAGCACAATACCTCTCGTTACTTTATTTTTTGGTTACATAAGCATAGGGCGCGAACAGTCATGGTACATTGTTGGCCTGGACAAGCAGATGTGGGGGCCCGTTTCAGAATGATAATTAGTAATTATGTACATAGATGTCAAATGTCAGAATTTTTCATTAAAAATTTCAAGATTTACTAAATTTACGTAGTTGTCACCAGAAGTGTGAAATTTATTTGTCGAGGAAAATAAACCACATGGAATTGGAAAATCAGTAAATTTAGAATGATATTTGACATCTATATACATAATTACTAGCTATCATTCTGACATGGGCCCCATATCTGCTTGTCAAGGCTAACAAAGTCACATGATTGCTCGTGCCCTATTGTATTTAACATTTTTTGTATACTTACACTGTACCCCAAAAATTATACATATATCTGTTCCTTATATTTAGATTTCTTAATTTTAAATTCATTTTATGAAGAAATTTCGTCGTCTTTTAATTTTTCGAAATGTTTTCAATTCATTGTCAGGATTGACAGTATTTTTGAAGGATATATGTAATATATCTATAATTTTAAATATTTAATTATTAATACAATAAGAAATAAAATGTATGTACTTCCCAGAAAAAATCTTCAGTAATATCCCCGGATTTCTGACACTGACATTTATCTGTCAGTTACAAACATTTTAAATTTTCAACTATTTTCTATGGAATTCTTTCGGCTGTAAAATTTATTATATATGTAGAATATAGGAAATATGTATATAATATTTGATATACTCTGTATAACCTTAACTTTAAACTCGTAATAAAAATAACGACGAACTTGAATTTTGGAATGGTGAAAACCACAAAACAATAAGGTGAAAACTAAAAACACTTTATTTATTTATTTACTACAACATTCAACTGGTTTTTGGTAGCTTGATCGAACATTTTATCAAAATACATGGCTGCTAGATGCAGCTATAACATATAAAAATACATGGCTGCTAGATAATAATAATAATAATAATAATAATAATAGGTTTTATTTGTCATAAAGGTAGTACCTTATACAAATGGTTGACATTAAATAGGAATGAATTTTACAAATAGATAGCCAATACGACATGAATATAAAATAAAATCCCAAAAATTATACAAAAGCAAACATACATATTCAGTACATCAAACTAGTACATTCAAAATAGAGAATCAAAAAAAGTTATATAAAAGTAAAGTGTAGGTACATATCGAAAAATTTTGCATATACAATAAGATATTTTAATACATTAATTAAAATAAAATTTAAACCCAAAATTATACAAAAGCAAATATACATATTCAGTACATCAAACTAGTACATTCTAAAGTGAGAATCAAAAAATTAAATGAAAGCAAATATACATATTCAGTACATCAAACTAGTACATTCTAAAGTGAGAATCAAAAAATTAAATGAAAGCAAATATACATATTCAGTATATCAACATAGTACATTCTAAAGAGAAAATTAAAATTATATAAAAGCAAATATATATATTCAGTACATCAGCATAGTACTTTGTAAAGAGAGCATCAAAAATTATATAAAAGTAAGGTGTAGGTACAGATCAAAGAATTTTGCATATACAATAAGCAAAATGAAACTTCCATTTAGTAAAAAAATAATTCCAGAATTCTACCAAGAACAAAAGTACATAAGAATTATATTTGCATTTAAAATCATAACATGCTTGAGATTTAAATATTTAAACAAAAACTACGGAGTCTAAGAGCGCCGACCACAAAGTAGAAAATATTGTTAATTTTACTTTCATTTAAATTGAAATTGAGAAGAACATTATGGAAGTTTTCTTCATTTATAGATTGGAGAAATCCTGATAAATATGCTTGACGAAATGGTGTATATATGGGGCATATAATTAAAAAATGATACAGATTTTCAACTGCTTGACAGTTGCAGATCGTACAATTGACTAATGGGTTTAATTGGTATTTTATATTATTTATTATTATTCTAAGGTTGTGGTTATTACTCAATCTGAGTTGAGCGATTACTCTTTTTTTAACAAAAGAAACATTCAAATTTAAATAGTTCTGATTCTCTGGTAGCAAAGAAAATTCTTTATAGAAATTATTAAATTTTGAGGTAGATATCAAATCACTATCTTTTTGTTGTATAATCGTGTTTAATTGTGAAAGTAAATCTGTTATTTCTTTTTTACTTATATATTGTCTTTGCCAAATAGCATCGAAGTTCAATTCGGAAGATAATGATTTAAGTTGTGAAACCCAGTTATATACCGGATTATTAGATGAACTTTGTTCTAAATTAACTAATCTACGGTAAATGATTTTTGCAAAGCGCTTATCATCCATCCTCAAAATCCTTGCCCAACAGTTTAAGGTACGTTTCATAATTTCAATTTTAATATGATTAATGCCTGTTTCCTTTCTAAGTAAAGGACCAGGTGTATTTCTCACACATAGCAGCATGCGTTTAATAAAATTAAGCTGACAATTTTCTAATTTTTCAATGTATCTCAGGCCCCATACTTCAACTCCGTACAGGTCCGTAGCTTTAATAATTGTATTTAGCAACTTAATTTTTTCGGACCAACCGTCTGATTTTCCTTTTATTAGAATAGAATTAACTGTACTTATGGCAGCGGCCGATTTCTTTATCGCATTATTAGCGGCTTCTAAAAATTTTCCGGAACTAGTAAAAATAATGCCTAAATACCAAACTTGTTTAACTGTTTCTATAGTTTCATTGCCATAATTGAAAACCGGTAAACGACTGTTTAAACGACCTTTTTTAAAGGGAAGAACTTTTGTTTTTTGGGAATTAACTTGAAGACTATTTGTATTACAATATTTCTTTAGAATATTGAGCTTCTTTTGTACATCAACCGGAGAGTTGCATAACAGCACTACATCGTCTGCGTACGCGAGAAGCAAAAGATCATTAAAACCATCGATATTCAAACCTATAGCACCCTCTTTACGAAAAAAAAATCTCTAAGTCGTTTATAAACACTGTAAAAAGGGTTGGGGATAAATGGCTGCTAGATGTAGCTATAACATATCTCCCTCCTTAGAGAGAAGAAAATTAATGACAGGTAATGAAAGGGATTTCGTTACTTGTCATTTTACAAAGAAACGATACAAGTTAAGGAGGAGGAGGAATGCGTGTTATCAAAAATTCATTTGTTTTAAATATGCAGGTTTTAGTCTATCTATTGATATGGTTTCTAATTTATCTTTTATTAAAATTTTGAAAAAATTTTCGTACCGTTTAATTACTTTGTAGGGCCCATCGAAAGGTTGTTGCAAGGTTGGGTCTATTGCATTATGTTTTATGAAGACGTGGGATGTGCGAAATAGATCTGGGTTTATGAAATATGGTTTGCTTTTTAAGATTGGGGCTGTGTGCTTTAATTTGCTGATTGCTTGTTTTAATTGTTGAAGATAGTAGGGTATGTTAGGGTCTGTAATCATTGGTGGTTGTGTGAAGAATTCACCTGGAATGTGTAATTTGGTGCCATAGACTAGTTCTGCTGGGCTGCATTTAATAGGTTCTTTACAAGTCGTTTGAAGACTTAGTAAGATGATTGGTAAATTAGTTATCCAATTTATTGGATTATTATTTGCTTTAAGTGAAGTTTTTAGCTGCCTATGGAATCTCTCGATCATGCCATTTGATTGTGGGTGGTATTCTGTGGTTTTTATGTGATGTGCGCCTAATAATTTGAGTAATTTTTTAAATAGTGCTGATTCGAATTGCTTTCCTCTGTCTGTCGTAATAACAGAAGGAACTCCAAATCTAGATATCCAACCGTTTACTAATGCTTCAGCTATTGTTTGTGTGTTGCAATCTTTGATTGGAATTGCTTCTGGCCATCGTGTAACCCGGTCTATGCACGTGAGTACGTGAGAAAATCCTTGTGAATTAGGTAAATGAACTAGGTCGATATGAATGTTGTCGAAACGGCTGTTTGGTTCAGAAAATGGTTTGAGTGGAGCGTGAGTGTTCTTCGTTATTTTGGCACGTTGGCAGTGTACGCATTGTTTTGTCCAGGATTGTATGTCTTTGTTCATTTTATACCAAACAAATTTAGAGTTTATTAATTTTGTTGTTGTTTTAATTCCTGGATGGGATAGTGAGTGGAAATGGTTGAAAATGTCCATTCGAAATTCTTTTGGTATGTATGGTCGATATTTACCGGTAGATATGTCGCAAATTAAAGTATAGTTGGAATTTGGAAGTTTTATGTCTTTAAATTGTAAATTGTTTGTTTTATTTGTCTGTAGTGTCTGTAATTCTTTATCGGTTTCTTGGGCTGTTGCGATTTTGGTGTAATCGATGTTTTTGTCTGTATGGATTGAATTTATTTGGATTCTGGATAATGCGTCGGCTACTGCGTTGTCTTTACCTGACACGTGTCTGATGTCGTTTGTTAACTGTAAAATAAAGTCTATGTGTCTAATTTCTCTGGAAGTGTAGTATGGGAAATTTTGTGAGCCATGAAGGTCAAAGGTTTATGATCCGTCAGAATGAAGAAGTTTCTTCCTTCTACGAAATATCTAAACTTTTTCACTGCCAGATACATAGCTAGTAGTTCACGGCCGAATGTGCTATATTGTTTCTGTGTAGGGGTGAAAGTGGCGGAAAAGAAAGCTATTGGTTTCCAGTCTCCCCGTATTTGCTGTTGTAAAACTGCGCCTACTCCTGTGTCTGAAGCATCTACCATGATCGATATTGGGGCGTTGTGTGCGGGAAATGTGAGTGTTACTAAATTTGTTAATTGTTTTTTTATGTCAACGAAAGCTTTGTTTGCTTCTGGAGACCAAATGATTTCTTTTGAGCTGTTTGGTTTATTTGTTATGAGACAATTAATGGGTTTTAATATTGTCGCACAATTAGGGATAAAGCGATGATAAAAGTTTATGAGGCCGAGGAATTCTCTTAATTTTTGTTGAGTTGAAGGTAAGGGAAATTTATTTATTGTGTCGATTTTAGATTTTACTGGTTGAATACCATTTTCTGAAATATTGTGTCCTAAGAATTCTATTTCTTGGACTCCGAATTGACATTTGTTTTGAATGATTAGTATGCCGTGTTTATCAAGTCTTTGGAAAACTAATTTTAAATGTTTCAAATGTTGTTCAAGGGAACTACTAGCAATAAGGAGGTCGTCAATGTATGCGAAGCAAAAATCTAAACCTCTGACGACATTGTCAATGAACCGCTTAAAAGTTTGAGCGCTATTTCTCAATCCAAATGGCACGACTAAGTATTCGAATAGACCGAAAGGTGTGGTTATTGCTGTTTTGGAAATGGACTCTTCGTCCATCGGTATTTGATGATACGCTTTTACAAGATCTAATTTTGAAAATATTTTTGAATTATATAAATTTGTCGAAAAATCTTGAATATGGGGAATCGGATAACGATCAGGAATAGTGATGGCATTGAGAGCTCTATAGTCCCCGCAAGGTCGCCATTCGCCAATCTCCTTTTTCTTGACCATATGTAATGGGGAAGCCTAGTTACTGGAAGATGGACGAATGGTTCCCATTTTCAACATTTTATCAAATTCATTTTTAGCAATGGATAATTTGTCCGGAGCTAAACGGCGTGGCCGTGCGAAAACAGGTGAATTGTTAGTGATGACACAATGTTTGACATTGTGTCTAATTTGCCGTTTAGAATTAAAAGGTGAAGATAGAGAAGGAAATTGTGATAAGAGTTGGGTGAAGCATGTGGAATGTTGAGTAGTAATATGAGATATTCGATTTGAATTGTTTTGGATGTTTTGGCTTGTCTGCAATAGTCGTTTTGAGGATAAGTCGATCAGCAAGTTAAAGTGCGTAAGAAAATCCGCGCCGATAATTGCATGTTTGACATTCGCGATAATGCACTTCCATGTAAACTGCATTGTTAATCCGAGATCTATTTTTAATGTTTTAGTACCGAAAGTTTTGATGGTTGAGTTATTGACAGCTTGTAGTGTAAGAAGATTTTGCTGTCGTTTCTCACATAATGAATTTTTGATAACACTCACCTCAGCTCCAGAGTCTATTAGAAAGCAGTGGCCAGAGAGTTTATCTGTCAGATAAAGGAGTTTTGTTGCCAATGGATGGGTGTTAGTGCTAGAAATAGATGGTAAGATGAGTTTGTTTGAGGAAGAACTTTGTTGGCATGGTGCCACACATTTTCTTGCCTTGTTGCCGAAGTTGAGGTAATACCAGCATAAATTCGTGCTTGGTGGAACTGTGGGGAAAGGTAGAGTCTTCCTTCTTGATTGATCTAATACCAACTTCTTTAATTCAGAGACTTCTTGTTTCAGTTCTTCAATTTGCTGTGTGTCTTTGCTCACGGAAGATAGTGCTGGCTATGTAATTTCAACATCCTATCTGCGATTTCAGCTTTATCTGTTAAAGAGATATTATTATTTGAAGCAAGGATGAGCTGGATATTTTGAGGGAGTTTTTGTAGGAACAGTTCTTCGAGGATTGAGTCGTCCATACGCAGTGTTCCGATTAACTGCTGAAGTTGACGTAAAAGTTGTGATGGCTTTTAATCACCTAAGTCGGTAATATTAAATAATTGTTAAATCCTTTCATGCTTTGACAGTGAAGTTCGATGAATTAATGTTTCCTTTACCTTGGTGTATGGAAGTTCGGTCGGGGGGTTTTCGATAAGGTCTCTGACTTCTGCTGCATACTGAGGATTGAGTAATGCGATTAATTTGTAGAATTTCGTTGTTTCAGATGTTATACGATGTGACATAAATGTTGCTTCTACTTGGAAGAACCATCATGTCGGGTCTGCAGGCCAGAATTCGGGAATCTTGAAGGAATTGGTTAATGAAGAGATTTCAGGAAGTGGAAGTTCAGCAGGTTGTGTGTTTGGAATAGGAGCAGGTACGCCGTCCATTTTCAGAGGTCACCAATTATGTAGAGTATAGGAAATATGTATAGAATGGTGAAAACTAAAAACACTTTATTTATTTATTTACTACAACATTCAACTGGTTTTTGGTAGCTTGATCGAACATTTTATCAAAATACATGGCTGCTAGATGCAGCTATAACATATAAAAACTGCTAGATGCAGCTATAACATATATATTACATTTCTTTTATCTCTAAATCTATAGAATATATTATAAAATATTTAAATGTATCAGATAGAGAATTAAATTTTCTTTAATATCACTAAGAAAAAAATTCAAAAAATATTATTTAGAAGATTTTTTTTCAAGAATCTTATACTTCCGGTTGTCCAATTGGTACCAAAACCTTTTCAGATCTTCCCATGAATGTCCCATTGGGAAATACGTAGTTAAACAAATATAAAGTCTTGTAGCTGTTGAGTAATCGTCCTTCCAACATCCCACATACATACACACACACACACACACAGACATCATCGTAAAAATTTAAAATCGGATTGTAGGGACCTTAAAACGTGCTTATTCAATAAAATCTGGATATGCGTTTTTTAGCATGAATCCAATACCTCTCTTACCGAGAGGTAAAAATGAATGTGACGCCAGATCTTCAAAAACATGTGGAGAGATTTTGTTTACAGTGTATTTTTAGGAAGGTATTGTCTTTGGTCAAAAAAATCGACAGTGAGTTTCTAATAAATAAGCACGGTTTGTGCTCCCTAGAATACGAATTTACTGTTTTTACGATGATGTCTGTATGTGTGCGTCCGTCATTGTGTGCGTCTGTGTATGTGTGCTTCTGTGTGTGTGTGTGTGTGTGTGTGTGTGTGTGTGTGTGTGTGCGTGTGAGTGTGTGACGATCGTTTCGGATCGCACCACGATTCCAAATATTATAATTTTTTCGTATTCCTCAAGTTTAGATCCATATGCAGACGTGATTAGATTTTGGTTATAATTGGTCCATCGGAAGTACCCTCATTTGCAACTTTTAACAGTTTTCTTGAAAAAAGTAGTTAAATATCATTTATTGACATTTAATGTTATATAAATTTTAAAGAATATATTATTCTCTATACGATTTGATTGCATTTTAAACTTCATATTCAATAGATATAGAGTTAAAGAATTATAAAGATATTAAATTTCATAAATCAGCCAACTATGCTAACTATGGAAACTGCTAATATATTCAGGTAATTCAAATTGACAGATGTCTGTATCAATGAATAATAATAATAATGTATTTATTTGTTCTGAGATCCTTTTGATCTACACAAATTTCAGTTTACATACATATATAGATATATAATTTCACATTTACAGAGACATTTTTAGTGCCCTCTGTAGGCACCCTCGTTACATGCAGAGTAACTTATAGTGATCTCTGCTACCACTCGGATGAGTCGATTTTTTTATAAAAACTGACTCGTGTGGGATTCGATCATTGTCCCAAACGAGCCATCTTGTATTGCCAGGCGAGCACTCTGCCCGCACGACCACCGATGACCGTGTCAGTATCAATGAAACAAAATAAATCTGGCAGGGGTGAGCATGTTCAGATAGATGTTAAGATAGATGTTGGGCAAGGCATGGAAAAATAGGGTAAGGAATTAAAGGATAAGGAAAATGGTTCGAGTGATAGAAGTTTCTAGAAAGTTACAAGAGAGACGATTACATTGGTTTGAACATGCCACTAGGAGAGATAAAAAATATATTGGAAGAAGAATGAAAAGCGTAGTAGTAGAAGGTTGAAGAAGACTAAAGATAAGATGAAAGGACTGTACTGTGGAAGACTTAAGAGAAAAGGAACTGAATGAGGACGACGCGCAAAACAGAAATTAGTGGAAGAAGAAAATAAAAAATAGCGACCCCTAACGAATGGGAAAAGCTAAAGAAGAAGAAGATGTCAGTGTCAGGTGCAATTTGCATAGTTTGTTTATGAAATAATTTACTAGAAATATAGGATGTTTTGGAAGATAATTTATGTATAGGGCGCGAGCAGTCACGTTGCTGACTTTGGCAAGCAGATATGGGGTCCCATGTCAAAATGACAGCTATTAATTATGTCCATAACTGACAAATGTCATAATTTTTCATTAAAAATTCCATAATTTTCTTATTTCATGTGATTTATTTGTTATCAGGAGTGTGGATTTCAGTTGCTGTGCAAAAAATCATACAATATGCAAAAAATAAAATTTTAATTGAAAAATTATGATATTTGTCAGTTATGGACATAATTAATAACTGTCATTCTGATACGGGCCCCCATATATGATTGCCAAGGTCAGAAAAGTCACGTGAGTGGTCGCGCCCTATGGAATTTATACAAACAGGATTGACGGAAGGTAATGTGTTGGCCACATCAGATTTTTTCAAATAATTTTATAATTTATTATATAAGGAAGAGCTTTAGAGCGCGCAGGTTCAAACAATCTGCCAACAAATGATATTGAGGTAGTTAACTAGAGACAGCTGTTACTTTCAGAAAAGTATAATTGTATATTGTCAAATACAAAGTCTGCTATTATAAGGATTTTTAATAAATATGTTTTATTTTAAAGAAATTGTTGTATTCCATACATTTAAATGCAATGTAGATTATTATTTATTATTACCGTATAGCAATAAATACAATAAAAACATATACATAATACGAAAGACATTATACGAGTACAATAAACAAATTACAAAAATACAACACAATATTCAAACAATATAATGTGAAAAAATGCAAAAAAATAATATAATGATACCCAAATTTAGACACTCTACTGAAGAAAGCATAAGTAAATTTTGCATGTGTCTCCTAAATGAATACTGTTTGAAATGTTATCAGCATAAACGACTACCCGTCGTATACCTGTTTGAAAATTAATTATTTATAATCTTTGAACAACAATTTCTTTATTTACTTGACATATGTCATACATACATTATTTCGTATTATCTTTTTTTTTTGTAACTAACTTGATTTTTAAAATTAATTTAAAAAAACTAAATTTAACGTGTGTCTCTAACACACTCCCACCTTGAAAAAACGTACATAATAAGTGTTTTCAAGATCAAAAGACTCATGTTAATTTATTTATTTTTAAAGTTGAAATTGTTTTGTTTTTCTAAGTATGCGTCCACGTTTTGATCTCTTCTCATTGGATGAATTAGGGAACTTTTCTGACTCTGTAACAGCAGTTTGCAAAATTTCTGCAGCCTCATTTCTTTCTTGGGTATCTATTACAGCGACACCTTCTTTGCAACCTTTCAGGGGATACAAACGTTGTACAGGTCTTAAGAGTTGACCGTTCCTTGTTACAACACGTACAAGTCTTACGACACCATCCTTGCCTGGTAGTAATTCCTGGATTCGTCCCAATGGCCAATCTAATCTTTTTCCATTTTCATTGCCAATGAGAACTATTTCTCCAACATTAATTGGACGTGTAGTTTTCTTTGAGTTAATTTGTTTTAGTTGACCTAAGTACTCACTTCTGAAGCGACGACGCAAAATCTTCACGAAGTTTTTGACGATAACGAATTCGACGGTTTAAATCATTATTTTCAATAGCATCGCATTCTGGTACTCCTATTTCAGTATGGTCTCTCAGAAACATTACGGGAGTAAGCGGAATCAGTTCATTAGCGTCTTATGAGCAGTAAGTGAGAGGACGAGAATTGATGATCGCTTCACAATCACACATTACAGTTAAAAATTCTTCATAAGTCAATGACGATCGACCCAACACTCTTCTTAATAATTGTTTTAAAATTCTGATTAAACTTTCCCACCAGTCATCCCACCATGCAGCTGTAGGAGGATTGAATTTTCAATTGATCTTCTGGGTTGTGCTATACTTGGATATAATTTCCCAATTCGTAATTAATTGCTGTCATTTTGACACGGGTTCCCATATCTGCTTGCCAAAGTCAGCAAAGTCACGTCACTGCACGCACCCTATACATAAATTTTCTTGCAAAAGATCTTATATTTCCAGTAAAATTATTTCATAAACAAACTATGCAAATTGCACTATCATCTTCTTTAGTTTTTCCCATTCGTTAGGGGTCGCTATTTTTTATTTTCTTCTTCCACTCATTTTTGTTTTGCGTGTCGTCTTCATTCAGTTCCTTTTCTCTTAAGTCTCCCGCAATACAGTCCTTCCATCTTATATTTGGTCTTCCTATGTTTCTTCCACCTTCTTTTACTAAACTATTCTTCCTCATGACATGTTCAAACCAATGTAATCGTCTCTCTTATATCTTTCTAGAAACATTAGAGTTATTTCTCTTATTATTTCATTCATTTACTCTGTATTGATACTGACATCTGTCAATTTGAATTTTCTGAATATATTAACAGTTTCCATGGTTGTTACCATAGCTGTCTGATTTATGAAATTTAATATCTTTATAATTCTTTAACTCTATATCTGTTGAATATGAAATATTAAATGCAATCAAATCGTATAGAGAATAATATATTCTTTATGTTAAATAATATTTAACTGAGTTTTTGCAAGAAAAACTGTTAAAAATTCTTCAAATGAGGGTACTTCCAGTTTACCAATTATGACCAAAATCTAATCAAGTCTGCATATGCTTGTAAGGTAGAGGAATACGTAAGAATTGTAATTTTTGGAATTCTAGTATTGGAGATATCGCGGCCGAAAACGTGGTCACTCACAAACTCACCACCGAATTTTTTGACCAAAGACAATACCTTCCTTACCTATAGGTGACGGAAGGTTAAAATGACCAAAAATAATGGGCTAATTTACCAGTAATAACACCTGAAAAATTCAACCAGTGGTTCTCAAACGGCAGAACAAAATTATATTTTTTTAAATAGTAGCGTATATAATTTTTCAGCCCATTAGGTAGAGATTTTTTTTTCTGATTTCAACGTTATAAATATAATGTAGGGTTGTATAACATTTATTTCAAGAAACATGCCATTCAAAATTAGAAATAATGTAATAAAAAAATCTGTTGGGACCAGCACAATGCCTCTCGCCACTTCCGTTTTTGGTTACATAAGTATAAGGCGCGAGCAGTCATGTGACTTTGTTTGCCTTAACTAGCAGATATGGGGGCCTACGTCAGAATGACAACTAGTAATTATATACATAGATGTGAAATTTCAGAATTTTTCATTCAAAATTTCAAGATTTACTAAATTCACGTAGTTGTCACCAGCAGTGTGAAATTTACTTGTCGAGGAAAATAAACCACATGGAATTGGAAAATCAGTAAATTTAGAATGATATTTGACATCTATATACATAATTACTAGCTATCATTCTGACATGGCCCCATATCTGCTTGTCAAGGCCAACAAAGTCACATGATTGCTCGTGCCCTATTGTATTTAACATATCTTGTATACTTACACTGTACCCCAAAAGTTCACGTGATTAATTTGTCACCAGGAGTGTAGAATTTACTTGTCTGGGAAAATAAACTACATGGAATTAGAAAATCACAAAATTTCGAATGAATATCATTAAATTTAGAATGAAAAATTATGATATTTGACATCTATGTACTTAATTACTAGCTATCATTTTGACACGGGCACCCATATCTGCTTGTCAAGGCTAACAAAGTCACATGACTGCTCGCGCCCTATTTTATTTAACATTTCTTGTTTACCTACACTCCACACCAACAATTCTAATTATGACACACGCCAAAGAGAACATTTTTTTGTATCGACTAAAAGAAAAAGTGCAACAAATAATGGATTAATTCTATTTAATAAATTGTCTGAAGAAATAAAAAATTGTAAAATTGTACAAAATTTTAAGAAAAAATTAAAAAAAATGTATTAACCTTACACATTTAACAATGTTTGTAATATTATTTGTATAATTCATGTAAATACTATCTATATGCTAATCTAATAAACATTTTAATTTTTCATTTGGTTTCCATGGTATTATTTCGGCTGTAAGATTTATTACAACACATTATTTTATATATTTCTTTTATCGCTAAATCTATAAAAGATATAATAAAATATTTAAATGTATCAGATAGATAATTTATTTTTCATTAATATTAGCAAGAACATAAATTTTGAAAAAAAAAAATTTTAAAGATTTTTTTTTCAAGAAACTGCTATTTCTGATTGTTACCAAAACCGTTTCAACTCTTCCCATTAATGTTCGATTGGGAATTTCGTAGTTAAACAGATATTAAGTCTTATAGTTTTTGAGAAATCTTCCTTCCAACATCCACACACTCATACATCCACAAACACACACATCATCGTAAAAATGTTTAAATTGGATTGTAAGGACATTTGCAATATTTTAATATTACTTCCAATTTTAATTAACATTTTTAATAATAAATAAATGTTATACAACCTTATACATTATTAATATCGTTAAAATCAGAAATAGATCTCTATGTAATGGTCTAAAATATTATACAATATACTATTTAATTATTATTTTATTATTATTTATTATTATTTAATTATTTAAGGTATCGATTCGGAAAAAGTTTCCAAATAAATTTGATGGGCTTGGGCAGCGTTTCCCTGAGCTTCACCATATGCTAGCACAATGTCTGTATACTCATTATTCGTAAAGGCAGGCATTTTTACTGATTATAACTTTTATAATAATAATTATTAATCGATTAATTTGTCAAAATTTATTTGAAAAAGTTGACAACTCACATTTGTCAAAAACAATTGTTTCATTATTCTTGCCACTGGATCAAATTATTATGAAAATACCTAAACGACTCGTTAATGTATGGTGGAGGGGGGGGGGTAAAAATGCTACAAAAAGAGATTTCGAAAAAAAGTTATTAAGAAATATTGTTCCTCTCGACGAGTTCTATCACTGATTAAATTTAATGTGGTACTTATTTCTGTTACAACCTATATACAAAAAACAAAACGGCTTGACGTTTGGTACATATTTTTTCCCTCTCTTTTCTTTCTCCTTTCGTGTCTCTGATATTTTTTTAATGAAATTGTGCAGTGATCAAGTGTACTTTTTAAATTGTGAGTTCGCCAAGTTCATCTGCACCAACTTCATGTTCAAGATTTGAACTTTAGGGAACTGAAGGAAACAAGATATGAACGGGGCGATGTATGAACATTAGGACGATGTGTGAAACATGTGGATGTCATTTTTAAAACTTCCTGTTGCCATGTTAACCCAGCGCGTGCCTGAAGAAATTGTTCTACCGTTTGAGAATCACAGGGGTCAATTTTGTGCCAGCAATGAGTGCCCGTGAGGTGACGCCTGCTAAGCGCCCGCAAGGTACAAATATTCCATCATTACCGATATCTGCATGTGTACACAGCAGATTGGCACACCCAGAAATGGGTAATATGCCGTGATGAAATATTTATTTTATTTTATTTATTTGAGAATCACTTGTTGAATTTTTGTTTGTTATTAGTAACTAGTAATGCCGCGATATCTCGCATTTACGAGATCTCGTTTCAAATTTCACGAATTCTTGGAACTAGATTAATCTTATTCTCGTCTCAAAATATCGGGACGAGACAAGAGTAATGCCCTCGAGATTTTCTCGAGACGTGAGTATAAATTCGAGATCTCGATTTTTTTATATTATCTATTTAATATACAAAATATTAATCGGTATAAATAAATATTTGAATGGCCTCTACATTTACATTCATATTTATTTATTCATTTTAGATATATTGGGTTTTAGTAAAAAAACGCCAGTTTCAAGTGTCCGCACTATACGAATATGTAATTATCATAACCAATTGCGTACAAAACAGATCAACACGCCCAGCAATGGGTAATAAGCCATATATTTTTTTAATAAAATGACTAAGCATGGTATATTTGTGTTTTTTTATTACATAGAATATATTTTATTTGTCATTTTTGAGCTAGAAACGTAAAAATCTGAATGCGGTGTAAATGCCTCGGCGCGCCGCTCCTGTAATTCTAAGAAGCGCGCCCTCTGGAGGGTTAATATAGTACTATAATTACATTGAAGTTATGACGTCATATCGTTTAAAAATATTTTCATAATATGACAAAATATATGCAATTTTTTTTTAGTCCCGGGCCCCTTCGGAATGCATCCAGAATTATCTTGAGCATCAGTTTTCCTTCAGTGAAATTATTGATACAGATATCTATTGGTCATCGGTAAATGATTAAGTGGTATAATGTTCCCACGACTTGATCCCCACGTCATTAATCGTAACCATATGATTCAAATAGCCAGGGGTGGGAGGAAATTGATGACGTCATGTTATCGGGTTAAATCGGACGAAATCGTTTGAAAACTGAAAACTGTCAGTACATAGTATAACTTACCATGTGATTCATCACAATTCGAAGTGAGACATTTATTTTATAATAATAAATCAATTAAATAATTGAGATGTAATGTCAAAACTTACAATATTATAATAAATATAAATCTACAAACGAATGTATTTATTTACGTATACATGAATTTACTCGAATGTTCATGAGTCTGTAAGACGTTACTTGTTTGTGTAATAATGCTCATGTTAATGTTATTCTTATGTATTAATATTTTTTTAGAAGGTTGTAGATCCCGATGAAGTATATACCGGAACGTCGGTTTTATAATTATATATTTATATGAGAATTTCATACTCAAAACTGTAAAGAATAATCCAACAATGGATTATAATATAAATCTTATCTTGTTATTATAATCTCTTAATCTATAATGCGAGATACTCTGGTCTTGTTACGCTAGAGCAAACACTATTTCTTTGTTTCAATATTTTCTCTTTGTGTAGGACTGACAAAGAATAGGCAATTTGAAGACAGTACATTTACTTAACATATAAATTAATAGCATTTCAGACGAATGAAATATTCCTCCAACTACGCCCTAATTGACTCTATTTTCAGATTTAAGATTTCTTCCATAATGTTTCTTATTTCTCTTTGTACTAACCATGGCGTACGCTCGTTACTTTCAAAAGGGACAAGAAAATGAGAAGCACTTAATAATTCTTATAAAAAAAAGTACTACTGTGAACGATTAATTTAACAACTAAAAGATTAAGAAATACTTGTTAATGTTAACAAATTTTCATATTTCGTGTTCCACAAAAGTTAAACTTCTAAAGTATCTAATATTATGTCTAATAAAATAAATACAGTACAATTAAAATTCACGATTATTTATAAAAGAAATTCAGAGAAAATTTATATTTGTTCGAAGTATTCATGAAATTTATATATATATATATATATATATATATATATATATATGTATATATATATATATATATATATATATATATATATATATATATATTCAGTGTGTTAATTAAAAACCTGGCCATAGGCGTTTAACATGGGAAATCAGTTTTTCCTTGCGCAAAAGTTCCCAAATTATTTCAGACAAAAATACTTCAAATAAATGTTGTAGGGAATTTTATTCTGCACCCGAATTAGTAATAAGATTTTATTTTTGACGTTTCATAACCGAGAAAATCAATTTTAATTTTCCTGGAGATAATTGATTTATAGCGGTAGCTATGGAACTCAAACAAAATTACAAACAATTGTATGCCATCTTAACTGTCAAATAAGTTTGTGTTTTGTGAGTTTCGTTAAATAACATATTTCTTTGAAAGAATAGAACAGTTTTCTCATGAAGAAAATCTTCAGATTATAAAATGGGGGACAAATTTTGTTTGAGTTGCATGGCTATCGCTATAAATCAGCAATCTTAAAAGAACTTTAAAATTAATTTTCTTGGTTATTAAATGTCAAAAATAAAATCTTATTACTAACTCGGGAGCAGAATTTAATTCTCTACAACATTTATTTGAAGTATATTTGTCTAAAATAATTTGGGAACTTTTGCGCAAGGAAAAACTGATTTCCCATGTTAAACGCCTATGGCCAGGTTTTTAATTAATACTGTAGATATATATATATATATATATATATATATATATATATATATATATATATATATATATATATATATATAATCTTCGAAAGGACTAAACAAATCTTGTGGGCATATCCCATTCTTGTAATAATTAAATATTTCTTTATAAAAATTGATACACCTTATAACACGAATAAAGTCTTTATAAGCATAAACATATTTATTAAATAGGGATTTATAAAAACTTGGCCGTGTGTATTAGGGTTAGGCAACCGGTTGTGCTTCTGACGGCGCAAATTCGATTCCGATCGACGTAAAACTTAAAATTTGAAAATACCGTCTTCCATACTATTTTCAATCTCAACTCTATTTATATTTGTCCCATTTTTACCTCTCGCTAAGAGAGGTATTGGATTCATGCTAAAAATCGCATATCCAGATTGTAGCGAATAAGCACGTTTTAAGGTCCCTATTTTAACATTTTTACGATGATGTCTGTCTGTCTGTCTGTCTCTCTCTCTCTCTCTCTCTCTCTCTCTCTGTGTGTGTGTGTGTGTGTGTGTATGTGCGCGTGTATGTATGTGTGCGTGCGTGTGTGGTTTGGAAGGATGATTTTTCAAAACTTATAAGACTTAATATCTGTTTACGTATTTATCAATCAGGAATTAATGGGAAGAGCTGAAAAGGTTTTGGTAACAATTAGACAACCGTAAGTAGAAAATTCTTAGAAAAAATTAAATATTTAAAAAAAAATGTTTGTGCAAATATTAAAGAACATTAAATTCTCTAATTGATACATTCGAATATTTTATTATATTTTCTATAGATTTAGAGATAATAAAATATAATATATAAAATAATAAGTTGCAATAAATCTCACAGCCCAAATAACGCTATGGAAACCAGTTGAAAATTAAAATATCTGTAATTGATGAAAAAATGTAAGTGTCAAAAATCCAAAGACATTACTTAAGACTTTTTCTGGGAAGTATATACATACATACATAAATATTTTTTTATTGTATTAATAGTTAAATATTTAAAATTATAGGTATAAAGTAGAATTTTTAATGTAGAGTGTAGATATATAAGAAAAGTTAAATACAATACATATATGTATTATAATCTAAAATTGAAGTGGCGAGAGGTATTGTGCTGGCCACAACAGATTTTTAAATCTGAGACCTTAATTTATATTTATAAATATCATCTAATTCAAGTGTTCAAAATCTTATTTCAGTTCGACAACATGATTTTGTGAAGGGTGAATCTACAGCAACAAATCTAGTAAATTTTACTGAATATACTCATTCATTACATTGCTCAAGTTGACGCTATCTACATTGTTTCGAAAAACTTTTGATGCTGTTGATCACTGTGTTCTTCAAAAACTTCAAACTATATAATTTCAGCTTTTCTCCCAATCTTATTTCTCTTCTTCAATCACCTCTACACGGTCGAAATTTGTTCTTACGTTTAAATAACTTCAAATATGTTCCATATATTGTTCATATTGTTTATAAACGAAATTGTTGATGTCAAGAATTTTGATGATCTAAAGAAATTTAAGACTATCAATTCTTTACATGAATGTTATATAAAATCAAAACTGGAATATTATCTCCATCTTGACCAAGTCAACATCTTCAAATGTACCACCCCATTGCAACGAGAGCCAATTTCAAATGCGACCTCGTCCAACAACTTATTTATCATTTGATATATTTAAATTGTGATGAATATATGCCATAAGCTAAATAAATAATCTCCATCACTAAAATATATTAAAGACTGGAATTCGCATACTCCATCTATCAGCATAGGCTGAACTGAAGTGACGCATGACAATTGCTGGCCCTGTCCGTGCATGTTCTTGTCGAACCGAACATAGCCGAATAGTCGTATAAACTCTTTCTACTACTCACATTTAAAACCTGCGCCATGGTCCCGATGTTTGCCAATTCTGCCAGCAGCCGGCATTCAACAGGCCTTTACTATCATAGTAGGTGTGCTCTTTCTAGTCAGTAATATATTTCAGTGGTCTCCACATATGGAATCTCATTTACAACAAATATATAACTGAACTGGAATCTGTCCAGAAATGATTCGTTAAATATTGTTTATATATAAAAAATCTGTTGTGGCCAGCACAATACTTCTCGCCACTTCCTTTTATTTTGGTTACATAAGTAAAGGGCGCGAACAGTCATGTTACATTATTGGCCTTGACAAGCAGATGTGGGGGCCCGTTTCAGAATGATAATTAGTAATTATGTACATGGATGTCAAATGTCAGAATTTTTCATTAAAAATTTCAAGATTTTCTGAATTCACGTAGTTAATTTGTTATCAGGAGTGTGGAATTTACTTGTCGAAGAAAATAAACCACATGGAATTGGAAAATCACTAAATTTAGAAAGAAAAATTATGATATTTGACATCTATATACATAATTATTAGCTATCATTCTGACATGGGCCCCCATATCTGCTTGTCAAGGCCAACAAAGTCACATGACTGCTCGTGCCCTAATGTATTTAACATTTCTTGTATACCTACACTCTACACCAAAAGTTCTACTTATATTTCCAATTTAAATTCATTCTATGAAGAAATTTTGTCCTACTCTTTTAATTTTTCGAAATGTTTCCAATACATTGTCGGAAGTAACAGTATTTCTGAAGGGTATGTGTAATATACCTATAATATTAAATATTTAACTATTAATACATTAAGAAATAATATAATGTATATACTTCCCAGAAAACGTTTTCAGTAATGTCTCCAGATTTCTGACACTGACATTTTTATCTGTCAGTTACAAAAAAAAAATTCAACCATTTTCCATGGCATTCTTTAGGCTGTAAAATTTATTATAACAGATTATTTTATTATTATATTTCTTTTATCTCTAAATCTATAGAATTTATAATAAAATATTTAAAGGTGTCAGATAGAGAATTTAATTTTCTTTAAGATTACCAAGAATTTTTTTAAAAAAATAATATTTAGAAGATTTTTATTCAAGAATCTTCTACTTCCGGTTGTCCAATTGTTACCAAAACCTTTTCAGATCTTCCCATGACTGTCCGATTGGGAAATAAGTAGTTAAACAAATATAAAGTCTTATAGTTTTTGGGTAACCGTTCTTCCAACATCCCACATACACACATACACACACACATCCACACACACACACACAAAGACATCATCGTAAAAATGTTAAAATCGGATTGTAGGGACCATAAAACGTGCTTATTCAACAAAATCTGGATATGCGATTTTTAGCATGAATCCAATACCTAACTTAGCGAGAGGTAAAAATGGTTCAATCAATAAAAAAAATCTGTTGTGGCCAGCACAATACCTCTCGCCACTTCCGTTTTTGGTTACATAAGTATAGGGCGTGAGCATTCATGTGACATTGTTGGCCTTGACAAGCAGATATGGGGGTTCTGTCAAAATGACAATTAGTAATTTTGTATATAGATGTCAAATGTCAGAATTTTTCATGAAAAATTCCAAGATTTTCTAAATTCACGTAATTAGTTTGTCATACTTGACCTAGACAAGCAGATATGGAGGCCCTTGTCAAAATGACAGTAAGTAATTATTTACATAAATGACAAATATCGTAATTTTTCACGTGGATAATTTGTCACCAGAAATGTGGAATTTACTTGTCGAGGAAAATAAACCACATGGATTTGGAATATCACGAAATTTTGGATGGAAAATTGACATTTGACGTATATGTACATAATTACCAGCTGTCATTCTAACGCGGGCCCGCATATTTGCTTGTCAAGTCCAACAAAGTCACATGACTGCTCGCGCCCTATAAATTTCTCATGTCTTTCCTTTATGTTTAGATTATTTTTATAATTTTAAATTTATTTTTTGAGGAAGTTTTCTTCTAAATGTTCGAATTTCTTCCAATTTCTTGACTGGATTTCAGATGGGTATATGTATATAGCTATAATTTTAAATATTTAATTGTTATTATTCTTATACAACAAGAAATAGTAAACTTACCAATATCTCTGAAAAATTCTTCAATAATGTCAGTTAAACTTCTTCATTTGACGTAAAAGAGTATTTTGACGTTTTACTACTATGTTGCCAAAAAAGAATATCTAAGATTTATTTTCAGCTAAAATCTATATAAAACCATATTCGTACTATGGCAAATTCTGAATCGGTTCTTATCCACTGTCATGTGTTTAGTTAAAATAGACTTAAGGTCAAATTTTAGAATTGAGCTGCCAATATCGCCCAAACAGGTTTATGAACTACTGTTGATTTTTGGCAATGACATTTTCCTGTCATTTACAAACATCTGATGGTTATTATAGAGTTGTTTAGGCTCTGAAATTTATTACAAATTATTTTATATTATTATATACTATATCTCCAAACCTATAGGAGATATAATAAAATTTTAAAAAGTATCGAATAGAGAATTTTATGTTCTTTAATGCTAATAATAAAAAAATTCAAAAAAATAATATTTAGAATTTTTTTTTTAAGATACTACTACTTCCGGTTTTCCAATTGGTACCAAAACCTATTCAACTCTTCCCATTAATGTTAGATTGAGGAATCCGTAGTCAAAAAGGTCTTTAGTATTATAGAATTTGAGAAATCGTGTCTCCAACAACCTCACACACACACATCCACACATACACACACACACACACACACAGACATCATTGTAAAAATGTTAAAATCGGATTCTATGGACCTTAAATCGTGCTTATTCAATAAAATCTGGATATGCGATTTTTAGCATGAATCCAATACCTCTCTTAGCGAGAGGTAAAAAATCCTTTTTGCAAATAGTAGAAAATTGACCCCTATGATGGACCCAATGTCCTGTTAAAAGAAGTATTAAATTCATGCTAAAAATCGCATATCCAGATTTTAATGAATAAGCACGTTTTAAGGTCCCTATATCCGATTTTAATATTTGTACGATGCATGATGTCTGTGTGTGTATGTGTCTGGGGATGTTGGAAGGACGATTTCTCAAAAACTATAATACTTAATATTTGTGTGTACATATGTGTGTGGATGTATGGGTGTGTGTATGTGTGTGGGGATGTTGGAAGGACGGTTTCTCAAAAACTATTATACTAAATATCTGTTTAACTACGTATTTCTCAATCGGACAATCCTTGGAAGAGCTGAACAGGTTTTGGTAACAATTGGACAATCGGAAGTAGCAGATTCTTAAAAAAAGAAGAAGACTAAATTCTCTAATTGATACATTTGAATATGTCATTATATTTTTTATAGATTTAAAAATAAAAAAAAATATAATATATAAAATAATCTTTTGTAATAAATCTCACAGCCCAAATAACTCCATGGAAACCAATTGAAAAATTAAAATATTTGTAATTGACAAATAAATGTGTCAAAAATCCAAAGACAGAGATTTTTTCTTGGAAGTACATATGTACATTATATTATTTCTTATTGTATTAATAGTTAAATATTAAAAATTATAGGTATACACCCTTCAAAAATACTGTCAATTCCAACAATGTATTGGGAACATTTCGAAAAATTAGAAGAGTAGGACAAAATTTCTTCATAGAATGAATTTAAAATAAAAAAAATCTGATGTGGCCAGCACAATACCTTCCGTCAATCCTGTGTATTATGTACAAATTCCATACATAAATTTTCTTGTAAAAGATTCTAAATTTTTGGTATTAAGTAATTCCCTTTCTCGGCAACTGAATTCCATACTTCTGATAACAAACAAACCACATGAAATAAGAAAATTATGAAATTTTTAATGAAAAATTATAACACTTGTCAGTTATGGACGTAATTAATTGCTGTCATTTTGACACGGGTCCCCATATCTGCTTGCCAAAGTCAGCAAAGTCATGTCACTGCACGCGCCCTATACATAAATTTTCTTGCAAAAGATCCTATATTTCCAGTAAAGTTATTTCATATACAAACTATTCAAATTGCACTTGACACTGACATCTTCTTCTTTAGTTTTCCCCATTCGTTAGGGGGTCGCTATTTTTTATTTTCTTCTTCCACTAATTTTTGTTTTGCG